>APFE030383534.1:79815-97239 GCA_000404065.3 Pinus taeda
GAATTTTTCCTTTAAATAGGGTGCTAGGGGTCATTTGAGATCATTCGATCTGTGAGTCTTGTGCTGAAGAAAGCTCTCGTAAACTTTTTCTGGTGCTAATAAAGAAAGACTTTGGGGTTGAAATCTTGCTGGTGTTACTCTCCTGAAGTGCTGTGAGCTGTTTTATTTTCTGCATATTTTTATTTTCTAGCCATTAGTAATAGCTTGATGTAGAGTATTATTGAACATAGGTATCTTGTTCACTTACTAGAGTTTGAATTGTAATAGTATTTATGAAATAATGGCAGGTATCTCCATTGCATCTGGAATCTAGTAGTGTTTTTTCCCTCTTTATTGATGGTTGAGGTGAGCTGTGCAGGAAACCCTTATTGAAGAAATCAGTGGGCGTTTCGGGAAGTTCTCGGCTGAACCAACCAACTCCCACAAAGCATTTTCTTACAGAGCCCAGCTTGTTTCAATCCTGGTTTTATCATTTAAATTTATTTTATGAATGCATGAGAGTTTCTCTAAAGTATTCCATAGTAAATCTAAAATTTTGAAAATATTACTGTTGATCACTGACAAATCTCGCTGTTATAGAGCCATAGATCTGCAAATGCTGTAACTGTTTAGCTGATTTAAGGTTTTAGTTTCATTTTCTGCACATATTATTTTTGGGTGTTTGTCTTTCCATTACAGGTTGTAGGGTTTTCTGGAGATTTCCGAGGGTTTATCCAAGTTGTTTTGCTGTCCAAGGGTTTCAATTTTAGTTGTTTTCAGATCTGGAGGGTTTCGATTGTATTGTAGGAAGAAAGTTTCTTGAATTTTTTTTTTGTGAACTGGGTAAAACCCTTGTTGCTTCACCATCTCCAGATTCGTTATCCTTGCATCGGCTTGTTGTACCTGCAACTCCCACCCTGTCCCTAAAGCACATCTTTGCTATCCTCACGCAGGATTTTTGTCCCACAACCTAAGCGTTCTCATCCCTGTCGTCGCTCCTCCTTCATTGGTGCTCCACGGATTTGCAAACCCTTTTGCTGCTCCTGCCTGCGTCTAGTCCTCAGCTTGCGTTTCCTTGCTCCCAACGCAGTCTACCAACCTTTCATGCCATTTGCATTTCTCCTCTGCGTGTTGTGTTTTTCCTTCTTTTCCTTCCTGCATTCTCCCTCCTCCATCAATTCACAAACTCCTCTCCTGCTGCGTGTGGTCTCTCCTTATTGTCGTCCTACAGTTCTCCTTTCTTCCAACATTGCCCCAGGCTGCAGTTGCAATCCACTTGATGCCTCTTGCGTGAAGCATTTCCTACCCACTGTGGTTCTCCTCACGCTCCGCCTAACCTGCAGATAAAATCGCTGCTCGTGCGCTCTTCCTCCTTACGTCGACTCCCCTCCTCGGCTTCTTCGAAACTGACTTGCAAATGCATCTCCACCTGCCGTCGAGCATCCTCGTGCCTTCAACCTGCAGAGAAAAATAAAAAAAACGCGTTCTATTTCTTTTTTTTTATTTACCTATGGTTGTCAGTGTATGTTAGGAATTAGGGTTATGTTTTGATTTTTCAATTTTGTTTTTTTGATATTTCCATTTAGGCTTTAACACGTCATTTTGTATTTCATAATTTTTGTTAAAATTCCGTTTTATTTAAATTTTAATTAGATTTAGATTTTATAGTTTAGAATTTTATTAGTTTAAAATGTCACTTTCATTTAATTAGGGGTTTGATCTTTTAGTTTGTTTAATTCAGTTTTAATTTTTGTTTAAAGTTAAAAAAAATAAATAAAAAATAAAATAAAAGTGTAATAATAATAAATAATAAAAAAAGGGTTAGTTTGATTCAGATTTAATTTTTATAGATTGAGTTTAAAAAAAAAAAAGTTGAAAATTTTTTTTTATACTTTTAGACTTTAGTTCTAGATTTAGATTAGATTTTCAAGTTTTGTTTACTTTAGTTTTAGTTTAGATTTTAATTGTAAGTTGTGTTTAAAAAAATATAACAATAAAAAATTCATAAAAATTATAAAACTTTAAAAAGCATAAAGAATTTGTTTTCTTATAGTTTAGATTTTGATTTAATTTAGTTTAGATTGAATATCATTTAGATTTTTTTTGATTTAAAAGTTTCATTTAGTTCTAAAATTTTGTTTTATCTGAAAAATATAAAAATATTTTGGGAATTTTATTTTGCCAATTTCAGTCTTGGCTCAGGAATTTCTTAGGTTTTATCTTTTCTGCTGAGGCTAAAATTTTGATGTGGGAATGAATGTTTAACATGCTTTAACGTTCATCTGAAGATTAACTACATGAATGTGATCTCTGGTTAACTTTTTACGTGGTTGTTTATCGAACTTTATCTTTCAAAATTTCAATTGCTGGAGTATCATTAAGTCATTTATTGATTATCTTGCATGTGGTAAAGGTTAATCTTTGTTGGTAAAACGATTGTTAATGAGTTCATATCTTTGCAGCATTTGATAAATAATCGTTTAGTCATTTATTTTATAAGGCACTGGTCTATAAATTTAATAAAATCAATTTAGTGTTGGTTTCCCTTCGTGTCTCCCAACCCAACTGACTCACAGTTGGTCATCCATTTTCCTATAGGGTCTACCCCCCTTAGCCGCGGGAGACAGGCTTAAACGGAGAAATCGAGGATCAGAGTGACAACCCCCGGTCTGAGCGTTGTCGTGACAATCTGTGCGACAACACGCCTCTTGGTAGATCAGTTCCCTAGTCTTGGGAGAATGGAGTCTAGGATAAATATGAATGAGGACCTTGTTTCTTAGTCAAGGAGGCCTTAAGACTACCTTCCTAGCCTTCTAGGGCAAAGGGAAGCAACCTTACAACTTTTATACTTCGACTTGCAAAAGGTGATGGCTTATCAAGATGAATTCATTGATAGAATTATCCCTAAGAAATTTCATTCAAAATTACATGGCCCATACATTGAGAGATGTTATATAGAGACAACATTCCACAATTTAAGTAGTAAATGCATGCATCAATTAGCCCTAAGAATCGCGAAATTCTCAATCCAATGTATATCGTAAAGTAAAAAAAGAATAACATTAAAAGCATGTACTTACATGTAATAGAACTTATCCATCCATCGACAATTTGACAATAGAGAAGCTCCAAAGTAAGATAAACCAAATCCAGACACAAAATTCATCCATAAAGCTCCAATTCATCCTCAAAGAAAAAATGTGAAATTCTCAAGAGAAAGAAGAGATCCAATCCAAAGTGATGATGAGCAAATGAACTCATCTCACTTGTATTTATACACTATTGAGAAGTTCAAGTTAGTCTCCTAGGCCTACATAAGCCCCCAAAATAAAATAATATGCTAATAACCTAACATTTGGTGACAAACCCACCAAACTACATCACAAATAAAATAATAAGCCTCTTAAGAGGTTAGATGACAAATAATATATGTTGTAGGGCCCTCCAAGCAGCCTGATGAAGTCCACAGGTGCCATAATGAAGAATATGACTCTCAAAAAGTGATGGACAAGGGGTTGGCCCCTTGTTCTCCAAACAATAAACCTGTGGTGCTCCCAATGGGTATGGGTGCACAATAATAACCTCATGGGTCTCCAAATGAGTCGACGATGCCTATAGATCATTTGCAAGGGCTATAATGATGGTGTAGGTGATGCTACATCATCCTACAAGTCGTGGGTCAGCTGCCAAGTGCATGGTACATCTATGGGGCCGACTGCACAAAGGTGAACCATATGCATCTTCCTCGTCCAATAGGTGAATCTTGAGCAATCTCTGAACATCCTCGTGGATCCATGGAGTGTTGTCTATTGTTGTGGAGGCCCATGGTTCTCAACACACACCCTACATGTGCCAATGTAGCTCTGTGGAGGATTAGGACCCCGTATAGGGAGACCAAACCCAAGATGGAGACTATCTACAATCCTGCATAAGATCCAATGCGTCCCCTAGCCTTCCAATACGACAAGTCATTAGAGAAATCGAGTAAATGAGTTTACCAACAACGGGATGTGGCATGCCGTTTCATAATGGGCTTGGGATGTGCCAATGTCTCCCAAACTCCAAATGGGGTTAACCAAGTATCCTATTAGGTGGTTTCTACTTCTAAAAGGGAAAATATGTTCGAGGTACATCATTTAAAAGGTGGTGGTTTGTGATAGATAGGTGAATGAAGTAGGGGATGAGAAGGGGCAGCCCTCAGCCACATGCTAGGGTGCAAGGGTAGCTAATAAAAGGGAAGCCCACACCTGGGTTTATAATGTATAGGAGGGAGCAATCGTAGTACTTGAGTTGCCTCGACCTTGATTTTTCCACCTTATTTATATGTCTTTTGACTTTTTATGATTTTTCATTAATTAACTACTCGGGGCTCAAGGGGTAAGAGCATGATGTATGAGATATAATAGTGAAGACCCCTTTTTAGGGTAAGGCAGTTCATTGCCCACCAAGGGTTGGGACAATCATGGGTTCCTATATGATGAAGGAGACTCATAGAACCTGTAGGATCCACGGTGATGACCATGATGATGGGGTGGAGCTCATGTATTGGCTTTTGCCCACGTGCTAAATGTGTTTGTCCCAACCGTATTTTGCATTTTGATACATTTTCCTATTGAATGTGGCCAAATATGATTTTACTTTAATTTTTAGCTACATCAAGCTCTAGGGCATCATTCCAGGCCTGACCCAAGGTGTGGGCAAGGGGAAGGAGTGAGCTAGCCCTATGTGGATCCAGTGGAGGAATGTGGACCTGGGCGGGAGAAATGATGAATGGGGAAGTAATGAGTGGAAAGGGGGTAATATATGCAAATAAGGGAGCGGGACCAAGCAACCAAAATTACGGTTTCTCGTGAAATACCATCCCTAAATCCAAATGGTCAGTAAAAGAGGTCCCATGGGACTAGAATCCAAAGTTAATATCCAAAAATGGGTCTAGGGGACATGAGCACAGACCCAGCCCATTCTTTCCGCTGAATCCCCCCATTAGTCCATGCCCAAAAGTGCCCATGATAAACAAACTATAATACTCAATTACCAAATGACAAGGCATACATTTAGGTTCAAGAGAACCACCTTCAAACATACGATCATGACAGATGGGTGAGGGACCACATGGCTGGCTTAGTTGGCGAAGAAGTGGCACAACGAGCTAGTTGGTCGTTGCAAGCGGCTACTGATTGAGGACCATCTTGGAGAAAAATATTCTCCTAGGAATATTACCCACAAAATGGTGGGTAATAAGGGCTATAGGAACTAGGGTGATGGCCATGATGATGGGGTAGAGCTCATGTATTGGCTTTTGCCCATGTGTTAAGTGTGTTTGTCCTGGCCATCTTTTGCATTTTGTGGTACATCTTCCTGTTGAATGTGGCCAATTATGCTTTTATTTTTCTTTTCAACTGCATTAACCTTAGGGGCATCATTCTAGGCCCAATGCAAGGTGTAGGCAAGGGGAGGGGGAAGGCTTACCCTATGTGGACCCAATGGAGGAATGTGGATCCAGGTGGGAGAAATGATGAATGGGGTTATAATGAGTGGAAGGGGAGTGATATATGCAGATGAGGGAGCAGGACCACACAACCAAAATTCAGGGTTCCCATGTAATACCATTCTTAAAGCCCAAAGGTCAGTAAAATAGATCCCACGGACTAGGGTCCAAGGTTAACATCCAAAAGAGGTATAGGGGACAAGAGCATAGACCTAGCCCACTCTTTCCATTGAATCCCCTGATTAATCCATGCCTAGAAGTATCCATGATAAGCAAACTACAATACTCAATTACAAAATGACAAGGGATACCTTTAGGTTTGGGAGGCCCACCTTCAAAAGTTCAAACATACGATCATGACAGTTGGGCGAGGGACCACATGGCTGACTCAGGTGGTGAAGAAATGACACAATGAGCTAGTTGGTGGTTGTAAGGGGTTGCTAGTTGTCGGTTGAGGACCATCTTGGAGAAATTTTTTCTCCTGGGGATATCACCCACAAAATGGTGGGTAACAGTGTTGACATTGAATACGTTGCTGCATGTGAGGTAAGAAAGGAAGTTGTTTGGTTAAGAAAATTCTTGTCAGATTTGGCTGGAAATCCTTGTCAGATTTATCTCGAAATCACGATTTTTTTTTTTTGGGCGTAGCCGATGTTTGCCGATTTTTAAAGATATTTTTATGGTATGTTAATTTTGTTGATGTTTGCCAGTTTTTACTGATATTTTCCTGATGTTTACGTTTATTTTGATTTTCTGGACCCTTGCCAATTTTATCCCGATGCTGATGTTCACAACATTGTTTAAAATAAACAAGACAAGACAACATGACCGGTAACCGGTTTTTAAAAACGGTTTTGAAAACACTGCTTCAAACATACGATCATGACAGTTGGGCGAGGGACCACATGGCTGACTCAGGTGGTGAAGAAATGGCACAATGAGCTAGTTGGTGGTTGTAAGGGGTTGCTAGTTGTCGGTTGAGGACCATCTTGGAGAAATTTTTTCTCCTGGGGATATCACCCACAAAATGGTGGGTAACAGTGTTGACATTGAATACGTTGCTGCATGTGAGGTAGGAAAGGAAGTTGTTTGGTTAAGAAAATTCTTGTCAGATTTGGCTGGAAATCCTTGTCAGATTTATCTCGAAATCACGATTTTTTTTTTTTGGGCGTAGCCAATGTTTACCGATTTTTAAAGATATTTTTATGGTATGTTAATTTTGTTGATGTTTGCCAGTTTTTACTGATATTTTCCTGATTTTTACATTTATTTTGGTTTTCTGGACCCTTGCCGATTTTATCCCGATGCTGATGTTCACAACATTGTTTAAAATAAACAAGACAAGACAACATGAGATAAATTATTTTATCCCAGGGTTGTGTCTAAGAACATGTTAACACTTCCTACAAAATATTAACAAGCTAAATACAGACTACTTGTTATTTTCAAATTTGAATCTGCATGTACAAACTAGTCCCGTTGAATTAGAATGATTATATGGGCACTCAGATCCAATTTCTTTCTTTCTTTGTTCACTCTGCCAATTAAGTATTAACTTCATATTATAATATAAATTATTTTATCCCAGGGTTGTGTCTAAGAACACCTTAACACTTCCTACAAAATATTAACAAGCTAATACAGACTACTTGTTATTATCAAATTTGAATCTGCATGTACATACTAGTCCCGTTGAATTAGAATGATTATATGCGCACTCAGATCCAATTTCTTTCTTTCTTTGTTCTCAGCTGCACTACGCAGCACTTGATGCAGCTGTCTTGATTGCTATATTCAATGCTTTGTGTTGTGAACCATCGTCTCTTGGAAGTATAACTGACTGGAAGTCTCAAATTGTAAGTTCTTCATTTATGTTGAAAGGTTTTTCTGCTCATATTGGTATTTTCTTGATCTTCAAGAGTGCTTAGTACATTTCTTTATTATTGTCAAAGAGACATATTCCAATTTGAATAGTTTTTTATTTATACATCAGAAAAATAAAGAATAATGTTTGTATTTGTAATTTTGTCATTTCAGACATCCTGCAGAACTTTTCTGAAACACCAAAGGCATCCAAAAATACAGAATAATAATGCGGATTTAATGGGGAAGAAACTAGCAGATAACCAGGTTTGTGTTTGAACGTTTTAGGAAACTTAACCCTCTCTAAGCATTGCTTTGACAACGAATTAATTCAAGTTGCTGACTAGTTATGTTGGGATCCGTGTGAGAATTATTTTCCACTCTGGCTGCTGTTCTAAAATTTAATGGAGTTACTCTTTGGGCAATACAAAAGCTTGGCATGTGGATATTCTTTCCAATATCAATGGCTAGGTCCATCCTTGTATTGATTATTTTATCGTACCTGATGGTTTTAACAACTTTGAGTAAGCAGGGTAACAGTATTCCAAGCATAGAGTGGAACACTGAAGCTATAGTGGCGTCTATGTCGAATACGCATATACGAAGATGCAGCAGTCCAGATAGAAAATGTGCATCGGAGGAGGAACTAGTAAGTTGATTTTATCATTGTAGTATATGTACTCGTACATCTATAGTTACTATTTTTCTTCTGTTCATGGTCTTTATTTCATAATATTTTTATTTGTGGCTTCTTTCGGTGACATGGACCTTCTCATCTTGTATGTAAAAGCAGTAACAAATCCACTGGATTGACTATATGTATTTTAGTGACTGTATGACAAGATGAATAAAGTTTTAACACCTTTGGTGAAATCTTATCATTTCCCTTTCATTTCAATTTCCTTGGAGGAAGGACTGAGAAGGCCATTCACAATAAATGTTGCAAGCATACCATTTTGCACTTGCTTTGTGAATCTAAATTTTCTGTATTAACCATGCACACCAACCATGAAATTGTTTGGGATTCAAAGTGGTATTTAAAGTCTTTCATGAGCAGTGGCATTTTTTCTTTTTGATTTGATGGGATTCATATCTAAATGTTCATTGAGGTCATCTAGATTCTAGATTCACCTTTAAGATCATGATAGCGAGGCGCCTCAGATAAATGTGTGATGTTCCAAAAGGAAATAAACATCCAGTTTCCAAAAGCTGATAGTCTTTTAATGAATTTGTTCGAAACGTTAATTTCTTTACTCAAATGGTGATCCTTCTCTTGTAATTGATTAATATCATTGTCTAGGTCTATGCGAGTTGTGAGTTATTGGGCCTCTCAACACCGGGTCTTTTGAAGAGTGAGCTACAGCATTATACGCAGATTGCAGACCTTACTCTTCCAATTTACAACACATCAAAAGAGGCGGGGCCTGGTGGTACTATACTTTATTGCTGCACTGTTGCTATTGGGAGCATGAAGTTTTATGGAAGACCAGCTCATTCAAAAAAAGAAGCAGAATACTGGGCAGCTCTACATGCTCTTTCCTATGTTTTGGAAGGTCAGCTTTCTTTCTCCCTTCGCTCAACAGTAGTTTGACAAGTCAACTGTTTGCATTGTCATAATTGGTGCTCAAAGGTGCAAGACATTTTGGTTCATGGTAGTTGTTTAATTTTCCATCTCAGTTTGTGAGAATATGAAATCATGAGAAAGCTTAAGCCAGCAGGGTGGAGTATCCATGAGTAAGCTCTGAGAAAATTGCTTCGTGTGCAGGTTCAGGAATCCATGAACTTATCAGTGAAGCAAGCTAGGATCTTGCTTTCTCATTGGGATGAAAAATAGTCTTATGATGCAAAAAATTTTGGATGTTCAGAGGTATGCGCAATTCTATAGGTGTAGTGACCAAAAGGAACTGAGAACAGGAGACCAAAAAGGCAACGATTATTCCAAGACTTGCTGCGGAGGTTAATGATGGTTGGAAACAAAATGGTTTTCATGCTTTTTTTGAGGTGATCTGGAATCAGCAAAGGATATTACTGATACCAAAACTATTAATAGAAGGCATTGCAGATACTGTCAGTTACCGGAGAATTAGCAGCCATTGGAAAGCTAGACAAATTCATGAGTTGATATTTATATGGAGCTAAAGGTACAGGGATGGCCAGTAAATCAGGCCGATTTTTGGCGATAGGATCAGAGACCAGGTCTAGTTATCCAGGAGCCTCAGGGAAGGCAGAGATCACCAGGAAAGAGTATGAGATGGTCCAAATTGTGAAAGGCCACTGCCGAGCAGGTGAACCTAATTCTTCTTGGTGGATAAGTGGCTAAGGCCCTTTCTATCATAGAAAGGAACATTTGAATGTTAAGATATCAGTGACTTCAAATGACCTTTCTTAGAGATCCGGTGGTGCTGTTTTGTTTAGATACACACATCAGATATTTTTGAGTTTCCTGTTCTAATTTTGTATGCATTTTACAAAGTGTTTTGGCTCATTCCAATTAATGTCATGAGACCTTTTAATCTGTATGATTAGTATGTCGATGGTAATGCTTCTGCTATTGTTTACACAAACCAACAGCGAATGGTAACGGAGAGTTAGATTCAAAATTAGCATATTATTTAGTAATCACAGAGATTCCATATAAATCGTCTAACATTGGGGTAGAAAATGATTGAAAAAGTATCGACTGTGCACTCAATCGGAGACCAGATAATTTGTGAACTGTGCATCAAAGACTAGACTTGATTGTAAGTCGTATGGTGTGCACAATGCTTTCTTCGTAGTAGTCATATCAACCAGGAACGAAATCCCGAACAAGGGATATGCCAAACAAGACACTCGCACTTAAAAATGCATCCCAATTAGAAAATAATCATGAACAAGGGCGCCTGCAAAGCATGTACACTCTTGGAAGCAATCCTAGTTACCAAAGTGATGGAGGATGTTATCACATCAACCCATGAAGTAGTATTCCAATCACATCAACCCACCAAAATCACACCCATCAATCAGCACAACCACGTTAATAAAGTGGTTGATATACCATATGCACTATTTTATAAAATATAAATGGGATTTTATGAAGTGGCTGACTTATAAAATATGGGTGTGATACAGCGAATGAATAGCCAGCCAAGGCACAAGCAAGTCTACTTCACTGAAGATATTATTGGAAATCATTGATGAAATCGTCTGGCCTCACGAAAGAACCGAGAGATATGTAAGGTGCAGTTCTCTATTGTTACACACTAGTAAAGTCATAGCATAGTCTTTACCTGAGCTGCTTTGAAACCGGCTTAGCTATAGCCTTCTGATTCCTTTTCAGATAATAGGTTGAAAGTTTGTGAGTATTGTTAAGGGATATTTTAGCTTATGGGCTAAGTAAGGTCCTTTGGTGAATGTTTGAGGTTCACGGACAAACAGAAGGATAGATCTTTGTTTTAAATTTTTCTAGGCTTTGCATGATATTAAAAATCAATGGGAAAGATTAAGAAGAAAATTTGGTTGTTAAGATAGTTGTCCTGGCGTGAACTCGATTTTATTCCAATTTCAGCTTTTGTATGAAGAGATCTGCATACAAAGAAAACAATAGAACTTTTGTCATTTTTCATTCATCACAATTAATAACATGAATTGATATGCGAATAGGACTCTAATTTCAAATTAAAATTCTGTTCAAAACTTCATTCAAACAAGATACCTGTAAATAACAATAAAATATAAAATTATATTTATATTTATGGTTCTTTTGATTATATCTATAAGTGAGGGGTTGGGTATCTAAAAAGATAGATCTATATCTTCAATGAAGAAAAGAAGATTGATCCCTGATTCTTCTTGTCATTTTTTTTCATGGAGCTTGATCCTGGATGATTCTTGTCATTTTCTTTTCTAAAGTCTCTAGAGCTTGAGTCCTCTCCTTCAGGTCTTCCTTATTCGAAGTCTTTATCTGTCAAGTATGATCTTAAAGTCTTTTCTAAAGTCTCTGAAGTTTGAGTCCTCTCCTTGAAGTCTTCCTGATTCAAAGTCTTCATCTGTTAGCATGATCTTGAAGTCTGTTAGTATGATCTTGAAATGAAAACTAACTGTTAGCACTTGATGTACTTACGATCAAAGATCTTTCTAACACAATGAAAAGTTATTATCGAAAACTGTTATTAAAAGTTAAACACAAAACTCAAAATGAGCATTTTTTGGGGTTAGCGGGGTGATTAAGATAGTGATTTATTAGAAATAGATAATAAAAATGATTGGTCATGGGACCAAGGCGTGTGCCTCCTAAACTCACAGATGATCGGTGGGAGAAAAATTCATAGCTCTCGATGTACTTGCGCGATCAAAGATCTTTCTAACATAATGGAAATAGTTAAGTTATCGAAAACTGTTATTAAATATTAAACACAAAACTCAAAATGAGTATTTTTTTGGGGTTACGGTGATTAAAATTGTGATTTGTTGAAATAGATAAAGGCATGTGCCTCCTAAACTCACAGGATGATCGGTGGGAGAAAAAATCCCCGAGTGGCACAGAAACATTCTACATGCTATGGTTGTCTTTGTCTACGAAAACTATGTAGACTAGTGTGGTCGATAAAATCATCGAATTAAACAACATGCACAATAAGTGCTAAACAAAAAACCAACATACAACAATAAGGTTGCAAACTTTAATATACATGTTATATATGTTACAAAAACATCACGTGGCATTGTTGCCTATGCATAATATCTTTTTAGATAGATCCCTCTTTTAAACAGAGGAGCATTCTTATCCACTAACTCATATAGGCTCCCTTTTGCAACACATGCTTCATAATGTAAAAGCCATACCATCAAAGGTTTGGATTTCTTAGCACTAACTTATCGTGATCATGGCCATAAACCAATTCCAAGTCTCTTTCCGAAAGAATATGATATGAGAATGAACACTATTGTCGTGTTTAGATTTGATGCATTTCCTATGGGTCTCATTCGTCTGATATGAGGATGAAAGAGGATGAATGCTTTTGTCATGTTTAGGTCACATTGGATGATATGAGGATGAATGCTTTTGTCATGTTTAGATTTGATGCATTTCCTATGGGTCTCATTGGCAAGAGTAGCTTTTTGATGATTTTTTTCAAGACATGCTAAATAAAGGATGTTTTTCCTCGACGAAGGTATCATGCAAGAATTTGCAACTAGTTCCAAAGAACGACTCACATTCAATTAAGAACACTGCCTTCACTCCATGTACAAGTTAGAAAAGTGTGAAACCAATGGAAGTCTTAGTAGAATTTGCAACTAGTTCCAAAGACTCACATTCAATTAAGAGCACTGCCTCCACTCCATGTCCAAGTTAGAAAAGTGTGAAACCAATTTAAGTCTTAGTAGAGGTTCATTATGCCCACAAATTAGACAAGAGCATGAGATATTAGATGGTCTTGTTCTTACTAACCATTCTTTGTATCATGGTTTTCAAAACCTTCTTAATAACTTCAACTTTGTTGGTGTCCCAAGGATAGTAACGAGATGATTTTTCTTTCTGAAATCTCAATGAATAACAAATTTGATCAACATCCTATTCTGAAAATGAGACCCATGATCAATCATCTATTTGATCAACATCCTATTTTGAAAATGAGACCCATGATCAATGATGATTGTTCAAGGCATGCCAAATCTAGTGCTAATATGATTGAACATGAAAAGGGCCACTATAGTACCATATTTGAAGAATTTGGCAAATCCTTGCCCCAATTTATGAAATAGTTAAGAGCCACAATAACGTAATTGTGACTCTTACCCACCAAAATGTGGGTAACCCCATAGGAGAAAAAAATTCTCCTTTGGACAATCAGACAACAATCGTATATTGCTCAATACATGATGTTTTGCCATGATCCTCCACCATTTGCATCGTTCAGACACCTCTCACCATCCAACATTCCATCTGAAGTAATGCAAGTCGTCATTCAACTAGTACTTAACCATCTTGCAATCGTGATTTTCTTAATGTTTTGGGAAATCTAGCATGGATTAAGGAGTGACCAAGATGATTGATTGACCGATCTGTTGCGAAATCTAGGGCATAGTAATGAGGTGATTTCTCTTGATGATAAATGCTTGTGAATGTTTTTTACTAATTTTAGATTAGGATCTTTTCTTTACTTAGATTATTATAGTCTTCTTCTTCATCAAACAAATACTAAAGCATAAACAATAAAGAGACAAGTGACACAAAATATAGGCGATCATTTAGGGCCAAAACCTCTCCAACTTGAGAGGAAAACCCAAACGAATTCTTCTTCTTACAAAGACTTCAATTGACGAATACCAAGACCAAGACCTTTAACACAACCTCTCCAAGACCAAGTCACAAGATCTTTCTTTTTGCTTTTCTTGCTCGAGTCAACACAAGTCAAACTGCCTTCATGCACTGCACTTCTAGGCTACCTTGAAATTTTGGTTCCTTTCTATGAACTTGCAATCCGTACCTCTCCAATTTTGCACGTGGGAGGTGAGTGAGAGAGTTTTGAGATGCTTTCCTCCTTCGCTATACTTGTAGACTTCTCTAGGTGATCTTGGCTAGTAAGGGAGCTGATTTTGGAGACCTTCTTGGTGACTTTCTCAAGCACTGTTAAGACACTATTGCAAAAAGCCTAGTGTGGCAAGACACTATTGCAAAAAGCCTAGTTTCTGCCACACGTGTGAAGAGACTAGCCCAAAAACAATGTCAAACAACTTCGATTAGGTTACTTCTTCCTTCACATGATGATGATCTCATTCTCTAGTGATTCTCGCACTTCTTTTTTGTTTTTGATGCTTGACTGAATGCTTGTCTCAAGTAAGGCCGAACGGCCTTATTTATAGTAGTTTGTCCATAAAAAATAGGCCAACTTCTCCTAGTGACAAGGCCAACATGCCTTAAAACATAGGTCGACTTCTCCAAGTGACAAGGCCAACATGCCTTTCTAGAATTATCTTTAGGCTGACAAAGGTGAGCTTGTGACATGGTCTTGGAGGGTTATTGACACAATCAAAATTACTTGTAACATGTCTTCTATACATGACATTAACTTCCTAGACTTTATGACTTGATGGCCAACCCTAAAGGCTCGCAATGGGAGCCTTAACTATAAAATAAAATTCTTTGAGCATGAAACCCATGACTCCAGCGTTACAAAAATAATTTATTTTCTTCTTTACATCAATTACATAAAATCATAATTACAAGTGTCATTATGAAGACCAAACCTAGTTACACTTCAACACGATTTTGACTGAAAACCTATTCTCCCACTATACTAGGGAGGTTAGTTTTTTACCCTAGTCCAGTGGGACCTCCTTTGGGGACATAGGGTTATGGGGGGAGCACTATTTTGGAGACTTGGATTTAGGTACAGTGTCCATGATAGTCATACTTATCACTTTCCATCATTCCCCATATATCATCTCAATTCTTCAGGCTTGTGGCCATTGGTTCATTGGGATTGACACACTCTTATTCTCATTTGTTTATTTCCTTGGAGGTTGATGCAACTAAAAGAACTTTAAAAGCATAAAATGGTCACAATGAAAGAAAAAGAAAATTAAAATGCAAAAGATGGTTGAGACATTAATTAGTGCATAGGAAAAAGTTTGGCATGAGCTCTACCCACCTCATTAGCCATCACTCGGTTCCTTGAGCGCTTATGCTCCATCACATAATAAAGGAACTCTCACATGTCTCATCCCTGATGAACGATAAACTAACTCATCATTAAGGAGTAAATAAATGTTAATTCATGAAAAATAAGCTTGGGCTCCTATGTTATCCTCCCATTCAAAGAATAATAAAAAAAGAAGTAAAAGGTGCACCAGAAGGGTGGAAAAAGCTGGTTGAGGAAAGGGGTAACTCATGCCTCTACGAGTGTTCCCTCACATTTATACACTCAAGATGTTGGACATCCATTAGTTGGTCTCATGGCCATGGCACCTTGCCCTAAGTTCTTCCTCTCCATTTCCACTATTATCACAAGCATCTATGGATTGAAGGGTTGACCGAAGAAATGTCACCTCCCCTTAGGAACTGGAAACACCTAATAGGGTTGACAATCTAGCCATCCCTAACACAAGTAGGGAACACGTTTATGAGACTTGTTCTAGTTAGATATTTGAAGGTGATGAGTTTGAAGTGTTATTATGCCATTAACAATTAAGTATGGTCTACTATGATGTATCTATGGTCATTGTCCTTATTACCCACCAAAATGGGTAACTTTATAGCAGAAAACATGTTCTCTAGTTTTGGAAAGCCAATCAACCAACAAGCCTACACATTTTCCCATTGACGATAATTTTCCATTTCCTTTACCATCTGCACTAGTCATACACCTCTCACCATTTGACATTCCTCTTGGATGGTGAGCTAACGCTCAATAGGTACTTTGATCATTTTGCAATCGAGTGCTTTTACTTAATGTTTTGGGCATTTAGTATAGATATTGAGGTGATTTGAATGATTGACCGATCTTGATTGCAAACGTGTTCTTTGACCTTACCAAAGTGGTTAATATTTATCCCTAATCCAGAAGGACCTCCCTTAAGGCCTCAACGGTTACATGAGAGGCATTTGTTGGAAAACTTGGATTAAACTAGTGTGACCATTTCCCTTTACCATATTTAATAGTTTCCATGTCACATTATCTCCTTCGCTATTAGCTCCATTCTTCGAGTTACTTGTCATTGGTTAATTGGGATTTGGCACCCTCTTATCCACATCCTTGAGTCATGCTGGAAAACATTGCCTTGGAAGTTGATGCAACTAAAAGAATGAAAAAGCATAAGATGGCCACAAGGAAAGAAAAATAAAAGAAATGCAAATGGCTAAGACATAACTTAGCACATGGGAAAAATCCTAGCATGAGCTCTACTCTCCTCCTTAGTGTTGAAGAATCTAGGGCAAAGAAGTGTAGTGTGATTCTTCGTTACTTAATAACAATTTGTGAAGTGTTTTTACTTTTCCTTATTAGCTTATTCTTCCTCTTCTTTTTATTAGTGCATATGTGTGTACTTCATTAAATAGCTACCAAAACATAAAAACAAGAACACAAGATATTGACTCTCTACCAGGGCCAAAACCACTCTTCTCTTGAGAGGAAAACCTTATAGTGAATTTCTATTATTGAAGCTTCTGTTGATCAATGCCAAACCCGAGACCCCTGACAAAGAGATCCTCCAAGCATAAGTCAAGTCTTCACTCCTTTCTGCACCATATACTCCGGCACATTGTCCTCCTACTTCTGGCACTTCATTCTTCTTTCAACTTGTTAGTAACCTTGTTGTACTTGCTCTAGAGAAATGCCTTTGATGAGACCCTTTTCATATGAAGATTCCTTTCTGTCTTCACCAATCAATGAACTTGTAAGACTGTAATGGGAGGGTTTTTATGACAACAGGGACAACCTCTTTACCTTCGCATGTGTGATTTTTTTCTTTGTGGTGTAGACCTCTTCCTTCTTCGCTTGTGAGAGCTCCTTCTATGTTTGAGTGAGGGGCCTTATAAGCCTGCTTAGATTGCCCAACCAATGATATTATGTGACTGTAAAGATAGTGTCATTGTGACTGTAGGAAGAGGTCTGTTTCTCGCACGTGTGACTGTTTTCTACCCTAGAAAATAGTCCCTTCAACTTCGGTCTAGAATCTTCCTTGTACACTGCACTAGAGGCTCCTTTTCTTGTCACTTGATTGACCTTCTTCTTCCTTGTCTTCTGCGTTGATTTCAGAGCTATGAATGTGTTGTATTGGAGTGGAGTATGACCCTTATATATAGGTGTTTGCTCCTTTTAGGCCGAATAGATAACTTGTTTGTAGGCTAACTTGAGGACTGCTCTTATGCTTCAAATTTCTTCTTTCAGGGATGTCGTTGCTTGGAGGATGCTTGTGACTTTGCTTGGAGGTATTCTCTTGACCATAATACATATACATACAAGGTATAACATGCCCTTAAGGTCTTTAACTTATTATTTTGACTATTTGACTCACCTATAACACTTTAAATAGTGCTAGACCTATTTCAATGAGCAAGAAAATCATTGACATATATTATAAAAATAATATTTATTTTCTTGAATAAATAC
>APFE030383552.1:0-10367 GCA_000404065.3 Pinus taeda
CCCCAAGTGGACCTCTGCAAAAACTGTGCCTCATCCCCGCACCCAAAATTGCCTTTCCTTTGATTTCAACAAAATCATTAAAAATCAATTCTAAACTCTTTGTACTTCATACCTAGCCTAAAATCAGTCATCAATTCAGTCATCTCGAGCCATTTCGATTATCTTTTGGCGA
Source organism: Pinus taeda (assembly GCA_000404065.3). NCBI lineage: Eukaryota > Viridiplantae > Streptophyta > Pinopsida > Pinales > Pinaceae > Pinus > Pinus taeda. The sequence continues at coordinate 173 of APFE030383552.1, forward strand.
GTTTGACCCAGAGAGAGCCCTCTCCTGTCCTCGTAGGGCTAGCTATGAGGCTGAGCATGGTTTGACGTGGCCTTGAGTCTTGCCTTATTTCAGCCTAAGGTAGATTTGAGCACTAACAGGACTGTTCAGGATCCAACCCCCATTCATATTTATCATAAGTATTTATGGAAGTCTGACTACAAGAATCATATATACATAATTTGCCATGGTTTTATTTTACCTGTTCATCAAGCCATTTTTAAAAAACTTGCTCCTCGGGTGTCTGACAAGGATAGCATTGATTTAACTTCAATCGACAGTTGGTTCAGGGAGGAAACTTTCACCTATATTAGGGTTGTTGGCAGTATTAGAGACCCTCATTTGCTTCCACTCTATATTCCAAATAAGCTATTAGCTAGGGAAATAACATACCAAATAGTGGAAAAGGGGATGACTAGAAACCTTAAAGACTCTAAAAAACAAGTGTGGCCTCCATTTCCTCTCCGCTGTGGCACTTACACATTGCATCATTTTAAACATGCTGAGAAAGAAGTAGAGAAAACTAAGGATTTGAGTCTAGCAGTGATTCCTAAAAGATAGTATGATCCAAACAAGTTCTCTTACAATTTCACCAGTCAGGTGAAAATTAGTAAATTTATACATGAGGAATTTGAGTTTGATGATTTATTCACTTCAGCAGAGTTATTCTCACAAGTAACTCATTTGGAAAGATTCAAACTAGGAGCCGCAAAGATGGATAAATTCATGGAATACAGGACACATAGGTTATAGACATTGCCTCTAGATTTATTGAATACTACCCTATTGTTCAACAAACAGAGCACAATAGGGAACAAACTATTGAAGAGATTTCTGGGGAAGGGAAACAATTGAAAAAACTAGTGAACCCCTTAGCACATATGTTAATATTGACCCCATCTTGATTAGAGAATGGGAGTAGTTTGATCAGCAGATCAAAAGCCAGAGTGACCCCCAAAACTTTATCGCATCAACATCGCCCGCAACACAACAGCCCATTGTTACTGACAGTGCGATTGAAGGGACACCCAGTACAGACATAGCTCAAAAAGAGATTGAAATAATCCCTGAAAATCCTTTAGGAGAAATTACATCAAATATTGAGGAAATACCACCTTTGGATATATTTTACAACCCAAAGCATAGGGTTGTAGTCAAGATATAGAGGAAAAAGAGGAAAATTGACCAGACATCATCCACATCTCCTCAATCTGAATTTATGAATGTTATATGGAAGGATTCAGAGCTCAATCCTTCTGAGGATTTGACTAAGTTATCCCAATTTGTAGGGGCTTACACAACTGCTACAATTGATAAGGCCACTGAAGTTAACCAATTAATCAAAGAAAAAGGTCAAAGGATTACTCAACTTGAAGAGCAAACAACAGTAGAACAATAAAAGATTAATCGGCTTGAAGAATAGTTGGCAGAAAAAAACAAAAGAACGAGCAGCTCAAAGTACAATTAAACCTGGAGAAACTGAAGATTGACCAACATGCCATCCAAAAACAACAACAGTTGTCCCAACAACTCGAACAACTTCAATTGACACATCAACAAGAAATGAAGGCTAAAGAAGAGAAAATCTCACAACTACAACTATATACATAATAGTTCAGAGATTATCCTAAGGTCGAGGAATTTAAGAAGGAAGCCCTAGAAGAAAATAAGGCCTTATCGCAATAGATCAATCTACTTTGCCATAAAATATCTCTTGTCAACTCATTATGCATCATAACTACATCATTGATCAATCAGGCAATTAATAGTAGATTAGAATTTGAGGACCCAGATGACAAGCTCACAAATTTCCTCTCCTGGCAAAGCACAATGGAAGGTAGAGATGCTAATCTACCAAAAATTCAAGAGTCGCATAAAGAAATATTGTTTTTGGAATGGGAAACATAGTTGATAAGGGCAGAAAGGGCTCCTTCCAGGGCCAGAGCTATAATGAACAATGTGATTGAGCTAGTAAATGATAATTTATATGGAGCTAATTTGATTTCTGATTGTTCCTAGGAAAGCTTCCAAAAGCGAATGTGTTAGAAAATCAATGGAAGTAGGATTTGGCCACCAAAGATGAACAAATCAACAGAGCAAAAAGCCTTACTTGGGATGCATATTGGTCCTTTTTGGTCAAGCCGCACAGTCAACAGATGACCATCAAATGCCTTGACAATGATGTTGATTGCATGGTGCCCGAGCTTTCAGATGCCATGTACACGGGACAACTACCCTCCAAGATGAGTCATCCTCTGGAAATTCAAAACATGCTCTCAATTTTTCAGTTGCGAATACAGGAGAAGAAATAGATACAATGAATCTTTTCTAAGGCAATCACACTACTATTTTTTCAATACAAATACTAGATTTTAATGTTTACAGTTCCAACAACTCTAAGCGATTTTTGTTGATAGTTTTTTTTAATTCTATTATATAAACCCTTTCATGTTATTGAAGAAAGGGTCCTCAATTTGTACAAAAACTAGACTTGAGAAGTTGCACTTCTACACTTCTAAATTTATTTTTTATGAACAGTGGCTCAAGGTTTTAGATTTTTGTGAAAGAACTTTTTCAAGACTTGCATTTTTGTATCTCCTGGAAGTTTCTAAAATAAAGAGGTGGAACCGGAATGTTACTTACATATCAAGCCTCAGATGCATGCGGTATTTCTTCTTTTTGTCTTGATTTAATTAGCATTTTATTTAATTTGCTATTGTTGATGTATGCACACATTTCAAGCAATCCTATATTAAGTCACTTATGAACGATTTAAAATTGTTACATTAGAGATATATATCAACGATAAATATTACGATGTCATGCGATATGTTTTTATAATTACTTTGTTTAATTTCTTAAACAAAGTAATCATTATTTAAATGCATCTTTCTATGGTTAAATAAATCATCTATAGGATTGTTTGTCTGCTAGGAATTATAAAAAATCACATTGTTATAAGATTACCCGGGTTATATAGGTATATTTGTATATTTTAATGTCATATATTAAACCATCTACCATCCTTGATATACATTTTAAAACACTCATTCATTAAACCACACATTATTGGGAAATTGGTCCCATAATATCCAGTCGAAGCCACCATCCCAAACGGAAAAGGAGTTGTACTAAGGTTCGGACCGGGTGGTTATCCCCCAATGTTGGTGCTACGATTTTAGAGGCATCAACATTTTTGGTGCTAGAAGGAGGGCCAACTGTGAATGGTGAGTAGCTCTAAATCCACAGGCCATTCCAAGAGTAAAACTCCCTCACCATCTCCTCCAACTTTTCCTTCGCATTCTAAATCTCCTATTTCTAAGCAAGAAGTTGAAAAGAAGAACACAACACCCACTGCTGAAACCCTTAACACACTAGACAATTCTTCTCTTGAACCCCCTGAAGTACAGTGTTTGATTCATAAACTCCAAGGGTTTTCAATATCCCACGAAGAGTCTGAGTTATCCCAAGGCAGTGTGACTTCACAATATATCCCATCACAGCCACTTACTAGAGCATAGAGTGAAAAACTTGGTATTCCACCAGTTGAATTCCCTCCGCCAAGTCAAGAAAGGGCTAGGAAGACACCATTTGAATCTAACAGTGAGACTCTGTCCTCATCATCATCCACTCCATCCATACCATTTCAAGGGAATCCATCCCTTTCCCAACTTTAGATCATAGTCCAAACAGGTACAGGAACTTCAACAACCTCTACCCAATCAATTTCAACTGCTTCATCACCCTCTTCTACTGTTAGCTCCAGATGGCACATAATCAACCTCAACCAAGGCCATGGACCAACCCAGGAGCAGTCAGAATGCCTGCACCTTTGAGTCAATTGCTAGCACATCATGAAAATTGGCTACCAAAATTTAATCCTGACATTGGCCTATTAGCAAAAGAACATATAAACAATTTCAGGTTATCAATCAACTTGAACGGAGTAACAGAAGAAGACGTTGTAGTTAGACTATTTCCATACACTCTACAAGGAGAAGCAAGATCGTGGTACTTTTCGTTGCCTCCAGGGTCTATCAATAGCTGGGATGCTTTCCAGGAGCAATTTCTAACTAAGTTTGGAGATGATAGGTCCACTGACACTTTGATTAACGATCTCTCCAATCTAAAATCCGAATCAAAGGAACCCATCAAAGACTTCAACTCATGCTTTAATAAGCTATTGAATAAAATTCCTGCGACATCCAATCCTAGTGAGGAAGTCTAAAATGAATGGTATATCTATGCCTTGCCTTCAAACATAACCATCTTTGTTGATAGGGATGCTAGGCCAACATTAGCAAAAAATATGAAGGAAGAGATTGTTGTTGAAAAACGTATCCTCGCTTTGGAAAAGAAAAACGCTCTCGAGGAAAAAAAATCCAAAAAAGTTACCTTTAGAGATGATTCAAAGAATAAAGTAAGTAAGGATCCATATGACATGGAAGGTTTACAAAAAATTCTTAAAACTATGTCTAATGAAATGGTTGAAATTAAAAAGCAAGTGGCTGAAACTTCTACGAAAAAACCATTTAGGAACTTTAAAAGGAATCATTCAGCTGATCCTAAACCGCCTAATGCTATATCTAATGCCGAATTTGATCTGGATGATGATGAAGATGAAGATACCGTTTTATCAACTAAAAAAACTGAAGAAGATGAAATAGTTGAATGTCATGGAATGTGGGACTTTATCTTACCCAATTATGATAATGAAAGTGAACAGGAAGCTCTCCTAGTAAATACCAGAAGAAAAAGTATAGCTGAGCCTAATCAGGCAAATTCTAAGAAGAAAAACTCAAGTCCCATTACTAAAGACAAAGCTCCCATAAAGAAAACTCCAGTTGCACCTCCCCACAATCAACCATCATCGTCCAATCCTCCCTCATCATCTAAAACACTAGTAGTTTCAGACTCCATGGGTTGTAACATTGTGGAAGACATGAAGAAGACTCGAGAAAATATTTCTTTGCATGAACTTAGCAACCTCAAACATCAAAAAAAGTTGTTGCTTAAAGAATTAAATGTCGTACCTTCTTCTCCTCTTCCAACTAGTGTATTATCCAAGGCTACTAAAGGATCGGGTAAGCCACCATCTGATAAGGTAGATGCTACTGATGTTGTTTTAATTGGGGACAGGTCGAATTTTCATACTCTTCCTTTTCTCTTGACTTATGAGATCTACAATAGAAATTTGCATAACTGCCTAATAGATTCAGGGGCTTCATCAAATATAATGTCAGCCTCAGTTTGCTCCAAATTAAATATTGAGCCCCAAAAGTCTGCAGTCCATATTTTTCAATTAGATCGAGCTAAGGTACAAGTTTTAGGAGAAATAAATTCAGTTACTATCAGATTATCAACTAATCCCAGGGTTGTCCAAAGAATTGAAATATTAATTTCTACATCCCTGAGTTTTATGGTTTGATCCTTAGTAGAGACTGGTCCGAAAATCTTCACGGTTATATTTCGACTGATTGGTCTCACATGTGGATCCCCTATAATGGGAAACCAAATCAAATAGGAATAGATCGCAAAAAACATTTGACTCATATAGTAACTGAGTTTGAAGAAGAAAAACAACCTATAGCCTTCAATAATAACATTCTTGGAAACTATTCGGCTAAATCATTTTTTGGGAATTTTAATGCTCAGTAATCCCCTTTTCCTATTAATAGTGTCATGTCAAAATTTTTCCCTTACTGATACCTCAAAGTGTGTTAATGTTGCAGATGAACTTGTAAATAAGCCTGTAAAGAAGCCTTTATTTTGGTCTTTTTATTTTGATGGATCAAAATCTAATGACGGTGCAGGAGCATGATGTATTTTAGTTAGTCTAGAAGGAGAAAAAATGATGTTATCATGTAGGCTAGAATTTGAGTGTACCAATAACACTACGGAATATGAGGCATTGATTCAAGGGCTCTATAAAGCAATAGGCCTGAATATCCAATATCTGAAAGTATTTGGTGATTCTGAGATTGTCATAAAACAAGTGAGAAATACTATCCATTGTCTTTCAAGACATCTCAAACATTATCAATCACTTGCTCAAGATCTCATAACTCACTTTCTAGCATTTGACATTTCTCCTATTTCTAGATCACAGAATGCAACAACCGATATTTTGGCTAATGCTGCTTCTAAGCTCCTTCCATCCGAGGATTATAGTCTAGATAGATTTTCTATTGAATTAATTTTTTGGCCATCTGTCCCAGATAATTTCACCAATTGACGTGTATTTAATAATGATGAGGATATCTTAAATTTCCTGACTTCTGAAGGGTCTTATGACGATCATATTATCGATGAAAGTGATCATGATATTCAATTAAAACAAAGACTAAATGAAAATCCTATTCTTAAATTTGTGGTCAAGCTAGAAGATATTTATGATATTAAAGATAGATTCAAAAAGGCCACTGACCCAAAACTTCAAAGTTCTACTTTAAGGTTTGAATTAGTAAATCGTGGCACTAAGGTCAAACCACAAAATGTCAATCTAGGACTTGAACTTTCATCAGATGAAAGATTTTCTTTCATCAGATGAAAGATTGTCTTTCATGAGATTATTAAAAAAATACAAAAATGTTTTTTCTTGGAATTACAAAGATCTGAAAACTTATGATACTTCTATCATTCAACACACAATTCTAATGATTTCTGATGAGAAACCTGTACAACAGAAGGGAAAGAAAATTCACCCAAATCTTGAAAGTCAGATTAAATTGGAGTTAAATAAACTCCTTAAAGCCATAATAATATTTCCTGTCAGACATTCTAAATGGGTCTCAAACTTAGTACTAGTAAGAAAGAAGAATAATGATATTAGGATTTGCATAGATTTTAGAAATCTCAACAAAGCATTTCAGAAGGATAATTTTCCATTACCAACAATGGAGCAGATACTTCAATCAGTAGCTAGCTCAGATTTAATGTCTTTTCTTTATGGTTTTTCAGGATACAATCGGATACTGGTACATCCGGATGATAGATTAAAGACTACATTTAGAACAAAATGGGGAACCTATGCTTATCAGAAAATTCCTTTTGGTTTGATAAATTCCAGAGCTACTTTCTAATGAGCCATGAATATAGCCTTCAAAGGTTTGATCAATTGGACAGTCGTTGTTTACTTAGATGACATAATTGTTTATTCTAAGAAAAGGAGCAATCACCTGTATAATTTAAAACAAATCTTTGAACGTTGCAAAAGATATGGGATTTCTTTAAATCCAAAGAAATAATTCGTTTCTCTTAATGAAGGTAAACTCTTAGGGTTCATTGTATCCAAAGATGGCATATACATTGATCCATATATGATAAAAGAGATTTCTAATATCCCTTTGCCACATAATAAGAAATCTATGCAATCATTTTTAGGATAGATAAATTTTGTAAAGAGATTTGTTCCTGATTTTTCTCATATAGTTTTGCCCTTGCAATCCATGATTAAGAAGAATTTAGTCTTCAAATGGGGATGTAACAAAAAAGAGGCTTTTGACTCGATCAAACAAGAAATCATTAATGCTCCTGCATTGAGTACTCCGAAATTTTCTAGTCATTTCATTTTGTATACTTTGGCCACTGAAACATCTTATGTTGTTGTTTTAACACAGATCAATGACCAACAAGTAGAAGCACCTATATCTTTCTTTAGTTCTAATTTGCAAGGTGATGATCTCAACTATTCCAATGTTGAAAAACAAGCTTTCGTTGTATTTAAGTCTATCAAACACTTTAGACCTTTCGTCCTAAAAACACACACTAAAGTAATAGTCCCATTCTCTGTAGTGAGACAATTGATAATTCAAAGGGAAGTAGGAGAGAAGAGAGCTACCTAGGTAACAACTTTGCAAGAATATGATATTGATATTAAACCAATGAAAATTGTTAGAGGGAAATGTTTTTGTAGGTTATTGGCAGGAGCTTCCAATATTCCAGACCATGAAGATTCAAATAATACTGCACAAGTAAACGAGATAAGTATCACTAATTCAGAATCTCAATATGTTGATCTGATATTTTACTTGAAAAATGGATATGATCCCCATGAATTTAGTTACAAAAAAAATGTACCTTAAGATTAAAATCCAAACACTTTGAAATCATTGATAATGTGTTATTCAGGAGAAATTATGATTCAATTTTTTTAAGATGCCTTGAAAAAACTGAAGCACAAACTGTTTTGCAGGAATTACATGATGGCCCAACAGGTGCACATTTTGGAGGAGACACTACAACTCACAAAATAATACATGCTAGATATTATTCGCTGACTTTGTTTAAAGATGCCCATGACTACGTAAGGAAATGCAAGATATGCCAAACTGCTAGCGGAAACCAAAGGAGACCAACCTTTCCTTTACAACCAGTAAACATTGAGAAACCATTTGAACGATGGGAATTGATATTATAGGAGAGATTGTTCCACATTCTTCCAAGCAACACAGATACATCTTCATGACCACGGATTACTTCACAAAGTGGGTGGAAGCAATTCCTCTAAAGGTAGCCAATTCTAATGCAATTATTGAATTTATTGATCAGTTCATCATTACAAGGTTTGATTTACCTAACGCGCTTATTTTTGACAAAGCATCTTATTTTTTTGGAAATAGTATAGTTGAATTTGCTCTTAAGAGAGGTTTTAAGTTAAAATACTCTGGAAATTACTATCCTCAAGGAAATGGCTTAGCAGAGTCAACTAACAAGAATCTCATCAAGATTATTAAACGAATTGTTGATCAAAACCAAAAGAATTGGCATAAATCTTTGATATTTTCATTATGGGCAGATCGCATAACTCAGAAGATCTCAATAGGTACTTCTCCTTTTAACTTGGTGTATGGGAAAGAAGTTGTAATACCACCAAATTGAGCACTCCCATCTCTAGCCCTAGTACAATTTATTGAACAAATTCCCTCTTCCTCTATTCAATTGAGGTTTGATCAAATCCTTAAATTGGATGAGGAAAGAGAAAAGGCCAAAATTTCTCATGCTAAACATCAACAGGTCATTAAATCTTCCTTTGATGCAAGTTCTGCTGGCTCAAAAACAATGCTGATCGACTGAAAATATAGGCCCATCAACGTTTCTACTACAAGACTTATTAGGAAAGAGAGATTCTCTTCTTGTGAATGGGATTATCTTAAAGAAATTCTTTTCCTAAGGAGGTAACCCCTTCTTACCTATACATATTCTTTATGCAAGCTAGTTTCTTTTAGGAAATAATGTTGTAAATAATCTCCCATTGACTTTTCACTATTGAAAAGTTCTTTGAAAGAATATTGTGAATATTGGCTTTCAAAAAATAGAACCTTTCAAGGAAATGATTGCAATTTTGGAAATTAGGTAAAACATGAAACTCTGAGAACCTCTTTAAATTTGTGAAATCTTCCAAACCTAGAAAATATAGTAAATAATTTTGAAGTTTTATAAAGTTAAGAAAGGTTATTTACAAAAAGGTAAATAATTTCTCCGGCTAAGCATACATAACTCTAAAATTGTCATCCACAAACTCTTAAGGAGTAAGTCATTCACCCCATCCACTAGGTTTATGATTTTTCAGAGTGTAATTCTAAAATATATCTAATTTAAAATATAAGAGGTCTCATGATGAGCCTGCTTACCATGATCATAGGGAACTAATTAAACTAACATTACCAAAACTGCATTTCAAAACAGGGTAATGGATTATAATCATAAGACAAGGGGTCTCATTATGAGCCAACTTGTTTAGTTCAATTACAACCAGTGAATGGCATTGTCATCATCTGGCTCCCAAACCAGGACAATGGCTTTTATCCAAAAAATGAAAAAGTAAAAATTAAAAAATACATGTAGACATATCTTTTGGATTTATCTTTCAAAAAGTTATACTCTTAGATGGATGGGACAATGAATGACTGATGGTTAAAAGGTAACCCTGTCGAGACTACATATGTTTGTTGGCAGCAAAGGCACTACCTGTGACACAAGAGTAAATATAAAAAGCTAAGTTGGAAGAGCCCCCTACTTTATCTTTAGCAACCAATCAAAGCTTGAAGAAACCAAAAAATGTTTTTATTTTATCATAAGAGTTTGTACAAGAAGTTGGAAAATTCATATATTTTTATTTCAGAGTAAAGTTTTATCTAACCAATTCTTAGATAGTTGTCTTTTTCCTCAATTGATT
>APFE030383552.1:10647-49619 GCA_000404065.3 Pinus taeda
TTAATTTTTAAAACTCTTAGTCTTAAAATGCTAAATAAAATGGGTCCCCTTTAGAATATAAATAAAAGCAATAAAATTTTGAGTAAAATAAATTTCCCATAAAATTCATATGAAAATTGCTTTTAGATTATTTAGGACCACTCATCTCAAATCACATTTCTTTAGAACCCGTGAACATCCAAGGAGAGCTTGCGATGCTATAAAAGTCATTTCAAAGCCCTCATTACAAAGTTTTAATCAAAGTAAGCCATTTAAAAAAAACATGAGGTGATGTGACTATCGCGCCTCGTACTTCATTAATCCCACAAAATGACTTAAAGCAACATTGAAACTTTGCGATGCGATAAAGCTATCGTAATCACATATCACCAATTCATTAGGGAAACATCCAATACACTGCATTGAAGAATTGCGATGCGATTCAATTATCGCATGTCGCGCTCTTGATAAAAGCAAAGTGATAAATACTATGAATACACGCGGTATAGGGATAAATCGCTTATAAAGAAATAACGTGATTTTCCAAGGATGAAACCTGTTGTCTCCCCATGCCAGCTCAACACTCATCACAATCGCAACTATGCGAACAAACCTTTTGAGTGTGGCGCTTATACCTCCCAATTTTCAATACGCGATTATTACACAAATATTAAAATAACGCAATCGTTGATCACAAATTGCAGAGTCACAACACCTATTATAAAAAGGACCATTACCAAACTTGCGACACGACATATGGTTTCAGCATTAAAGTTTCATGTTGGAAATTGCGGTACAAAATTAAGGAGCAATTATGGGTAAATTATTTAAAGATTTCATCCGTGATAGCTTAGTACAATATAACATCTCATGCATCTAATGCGCTTAACTACGTTTGGATTGTAATTTGTGTTATCTCCTCTCAAGTTTTTCGACTATTACGCTCCTCTTTCTCATTTTGTAGAGCTGACTGAGAATCACACAATCGAGCAAGATGCCTAAGAAATCTCGAAAGGTAAAGGCCCCCATTATAGTGGAAGAAGGACTAGCAAAATTGGTGTTAATTGAAGACACTACCTGTCAAGGCCTCGATAAAATCTCATGGGAAGGCATATATGCTTTACTCAAAGCAGAAAAACCAATGGAGATAGAAGAGGAAGAAACAACTGATGCAACAGATCAAACAGAAAGCACACTCAGTGATTTGGCTAGCTCCTTCAGCAGCCCGAGCAAAAGTTTTACCATACAATGATCTAGTGAGATGGGTGATTGAAAGTATTTATAACAGATAGAGCTTTCTTTACAATCGATGGAAGGATGTTCGAGACACTCAAGCCTCAAGATGTCAATAAGATGTATCATTTAGCGGATCCCCAGCAGCACCACAACAAGGTGTTTCTGGAAGCTTTTGCTAAGGATAACGAGGTAGAGTCAAACCCTATCAAACAATGGAGGCATTTTCCTAACAAGCATAAACATGAATCTTCTGGTATGTACTCCGTGGACTCGGCATCTCCATATTGTTATGTTGTTGCTATAGTATGTAGGCTCTTTGGAACCCCTGATTCTGCTAGATTTTCTATAGAAATGGTTCCTTTGATGGAAGCAGCAATCAAATCCTTTATTATGGATTGGGCAACGATTCTATCAGATAAAATGGCCAGTCAAATATTAGATTATAGAAGGAACAGATTTGTCACCACCCGAATCGTGCTTTATATGAGCACCTACATAATGGACACAATCTGTTTTAGTTCCAAATTTCCAATTCTAGGTTGGAAATGGATTGTTCAGGATCCAACCCCCATTCATATTTATTATAAGTATTTATGGAAGTCTAACTACAAGAATCATATATACAAAACTTTCCATGGTTTTATTTTACCTATTCATCAGACCATTTTTAACAAACCTGCTCCTCGGGTGTCTAACGAGGCTATCATTGATTTAACTTCAATCGGCAGTTGGTTCCCAGGGGGGAATTTCACCTATATTAGGGTTTTTGGCAGTATTATAGACCCTCATGTCCTTCCACTCTATATTCCAGATAAGTTATTAGCTAGGGAAATAGCATACCAAATAGTGGAAAAGAGGATGTCTAGAAACCTTAAAGACTCTAAAAACAAGTGTGGCCTCCATTTCCCCTTCGTTGTGGCACTTACATATTGCATGATTTTAAACATGCTAAGAAAGAAGAAGAGAAAATTAAGGATTTGAGTCTAGCAGTGATTCCTAAAAGACAGTATGATTCAAACAAGGTCAATTACAATTTCACCAGTCAAGTGTAAATTAGTAAAATTTATACATGAGGAGGATGAGTCTGATGATTTATTCGCTTTAGCATATTTACTCTCACAAGTAACTCATCTAGCAAGATTCAAACTAGGAGCCGAAAAGATGAATAAATTCATGGAATACAGGACACGGAGGTTACAGAAATTACCTCTAGATTTATTGAATCCTACCCCTACTATTCAGCAAACATAGCACATCGAGGAACAAACTATTGAAGAGATTTCTGAGGAAGGGGAAACAATTGAAAAAAATAGTGAACCCCTTGGCACAGATGTTAATATTGACCCCATCTTGATTAGAGAATGGGAGAAGTTTGATCAGTAGATCAAAAACCAGAGCAACCCCCAAAACATTATCGCATTAACATCGCCCGCAACACAACAACCCATCATTACTGAGAGTGTGATTGAAGGGACACCCAGTACAGATATAGCTCAGAAAGATATTGAAATAATCCCTGAAAATCCTTCGGGAGAAATTACATTAAATATTGAGGAAATACCACCTTTGGATGTATTTTACAGCCCAAAGCACAGGGCTATAGTCAAGAGACAGAGGAAAAAGAGGAAAATTGATTAGACATCATCCACAACTCCTCAATATAAATTTATGAATGTTATATGGAAGGATTTAGAGGTCAATCCTTCTGAGGATTTGACTAAGTTATCCCAATTTGCAGGGGCTTACAGAGATGCTACAATTGATAAGGCCACTCAGTTTAACCAATTAATCAAATAAAAAGATCAAAGGATTACTCAACGTGAAGAGCAAACAATAGTATAACAATAGAAGATTAATCAGCTTGAAGAACAGTTGGCACAAAAAAAAAAAACACAAAAGAACGAGCAGTTCAGTGTACAATTAAACCTAGAGAAAATGAAGATTGACCAACATTCCATCCAAAAACAACAATAGTTGTCCCAACATCTCAAACATCTTCAATTGACACATCAACAAGAAATGAAGGCTAAAGAGGATAAAATCTCACAACTACAACTATATACAGAATAGTTTAGAGATTATCCTAAGGTCGTGGAATTTAAGAAAGAAACCCTAGAAGCAAATAAGGCCTTATCACAACAGCTCAATCTACTTTGCCATAAAATATCTCTTGTCGACCCATTATGCATCACCACTACATCGTTGATCGATCAGGTAGTTAATACCAGATTAGAATTTGAGGACCCAGATGACAAGGTCACAAATTTCCTCTCTTGGCAAAGCACAGTGGAAGGGAGAGCTGCTAACCTACCGAAAATTCAATAGTTGCATAAAGAAATATTGTTTTCGGAATGGGGAACATAGTTGATAAGGGAAGAAAGGGCTAATTCCAGGGCCAGAGCTATAATGAACAATGTGATTGAGCTAGTAAATGATAATTTATAGGGAGCCAATTTGATTTTTGATTGTTCCCAAGGAAAGCTTCCAAAAGCGAAAGTGTTAGAAAATCAATGGAAGCAGGATTTGGCCACCAAAGATGAACAACTCAGCAGAGTACGAAGCCTTATTTGGGATGCTTATTGGTCCTTTGTGGTCAAGCCACACAGTCAACAGATGACCATCAAATGCCTTGCCAATGATGTTGATCGCAAGATGAACAACTCAGCAGAGTACAAAGCCTTACTTGGGATGTGTATTGGTCCTTTTGGTCAAGCCGCACAGTCAAAAGATAACCATCAAAAGCCTTGCTGACGATGTTGATCACATGGTGCCCAAGGTTTCAGATGCCATGTACATGGGACAACTACACTCCAACATGATTCATCCTCCAAAAATTCAAAACATGCTCTCAATTTGTCAGTTGCGGATACAAGAAAAGAAATAGATACAATGAATCTTTTCAAAGGCAATCACACTACTATTTTTGCAATACAAATTCCAGATTTTAATGTTTACAGTTCCAACAACTCTAAGTGATTTTTGTTGACAATTTGTTTTAATTCTATTATATAAACCCTTTCATGTTATTGAAGAAAGGGTCCTCAATTTGTACAATAACTAGACTTGAGAAGTTTCACTTCTGCACTTCTAAATTTATTTTTTATGAATAGTGGATCAAGGTTTAAAATTTTTGTGAAAGAACTTTTTCAAGACCTGCATTTTTGTATCTCCTGGAAGTTTTTGAAATAAAGAGGTGGAACCGGAATGTTATTTACATATCAAGACTCAAATGCATGCAGTATTTCTATCATTGTTCTTTTTGTCTTGATTTAATTAGCATTTCATTTAATATGCTATTGTTGATGTATTCCCACACTTCAAGCAATTCTATATTAAGCCACTTTTTGAACGATTTAGAATTGTTACAATCTATATATATATATATATATATATATATATATATATATATATATATATATATATATCAACAATAAATATTACGATGTCATGCGATATGTTTTTTATAATTACTTTGTTTAATTTCTTAAACAAATTAATGATTATTTAAATGCATCTTTCTATGGATAAATAAATCATCTATATGATTGTTTGTCTGCTAGGAATTATAAAAAATTGCATTGTTTTAAGTTACCTGGTTTATATAGGTATATTTGTATATTTTAAAGTCATAGATTAAACCATCTACCATCTTCAATATACATTTTAAAGCAATCATTCATTAAACCACACATTATTGGGAGACTGGTCCTATAATATCCAGTTGAAGCCACCATCCCAAACGGAAAAGGAGTTGTACTAAGGTCTGGACCGGGTGGTTATCCCCCAATGTTGGTGCTATGATTTTAGAGGCATCAATAGGTGGCAATCAACACAAACACCAAAAAGTTCCTAAAACCTGTCTGGATAGAGCAAGTCAAACGGGAAAGTTTCATATTAGGAGTTTAAATCATGTGTAATCTAAAAAGTATGTTCATGCTATGGTTATATTATGAGTTCCCAAGGTACGTGCAACCCCACATCTCATATACAACAAAAAATAAGATACTGGAAACAAAATCAAACATTTTGGGGAGATAGTAAGATAGTTTTCCAAAAGTTCCCAATACTTGACAAGACATGACAGATCCTTAGGGAACATGTTAGGCTAGGAGTTTCCTTTCTGCAAGTTGAGAGGCCTCGAACAAAAGAATCAATTCTTGTAATAGAATGTTAGTTTTAGAAAAGTTTACTTAGAATAACTTACACTCACAACTTAATAAGAATTAGAACCATGGTTCAAATTGATTCCACAGGTAAATGTATGTAAGAAAATTGCTTCATTGAGGGTGAAACCTAATGATACATGGAAAGGAAATCAACTAAAAATAAAAGATAGAACAAGGCATCAGAGCATAGAAGCAGTAGAACAAGACAACATAATAGGACAAAAGGGAACATTTCAGGTTAGGAGTTTAAATCATGTGTAAGTTATAAAAGTATGTTCATGATATGGTTGGATTATGATTTCCCAAGGTATGTACAACCCCACATATCACAAACATAAAACCAAAGGACACCGAAACAAAATAAAACATTCTGGGGAGATAGTAACATAGTATTCCAAATTTTTCTAATACTTGACAAGTCAAGATAGATCATATCGGAATGTGTTAGACTATGAGTTTCTTTTATGAATACTGAGAGCCAATTCTTATGAGAGAATATCAGTGTTAGATAATTTTACTTATAATAACTTAAACTCACAACTTAATAAGCATTAGAGCCATGGTTCAAATATGTTATATAGGTAAATGTTTGCAAGCAAAT
The DNA here is from genome assembly GCA_000404065.3 of Pinus taeda. NCBI lineage: Eukaryota > Viridiplantae > Streptophyta > Pinopsida > Pinales > Pinaceae > Pinus > Pinus taeda. The sequence goes on from APFE030383552.1 coordinate 16,630, forward strand.
TGCTTCATTCAGGCTGAAACCTAATGATACATGGAAAGGAAATCAACTAAAAATAAAAAATAGATTATTCTTTATCTTAGGGTGTCGTTTTGTCTTTCAGGATCATAAGCATGAACCAAATTATAATACAAATGGACACACCAATTTGAAATTAGAAAAAATAGCTATCTCAAATAGGTCAACAGTACAAAGAAGGGATAACCATTTTTAGAGTAGGGAAAGTTTGGACAAGCTTACGAGTGAGATAGGAAAGGCTAGATCATGTATTCTTTATAGTAAAACAAAATAATGCGTGGTGAAAAATTGAATTGAGTTCTACAAACTTCGATATATTTAAATAGAAACTAGGAATGCATAATTCTTCCACAACTTCCTTTGAATCCTAAAGAGAATACCTTGTAATTAGGACCATAGAACAACGTCAAAATTTGAAAATGCAACAAAAAAAGACGATATTATCCTAATTATTTTATGGTCTCACAATTCCAATGAGTCTAAATGGATATCATTAAGGAAATCGCGTTGCATATATATTGCAAACACTGGAAATTCCTTAAGGTACTAAAGATCCAATTATTGGACCTCAAGGAAAACAAAGTAAGGATAAGCATTTTGTTCTCAAATGTCAATGAATCAAGGCAAGACAGATTGAATGGAAAATATTTCATCCTCAAAACTTGAAATTCAATGACTTTATGTTGTTTACCATCACCAATAATCTTTGCAAGAACACATTCCTTCCACGAAATGATGGAAACAGATTACATCCCTCACAATAATTTCTTCCCCCAAAAGCTTGGAAATTGAATTGACGCATGGTTTCAATCACCACAGACATGAATATTTTTGGTTATTCTTATGGTTGTTCTAGGGCCTATGTTGAGAATCCAAAAAGAAATTTCCATCCTGTAAAGGAAGCTTATCTTTTGTCCCTCCTGGACATCATGCAACACAAAGTTTGTGTCAACAATATAACCTAATTCCTTCATCTATTCTTGTAACTTTCCCATAATTACATAAATTTCTTCTGATTATGGGTGTGATTTATCTCCTACAAAAAGAGCATGAGTCTTGTTATTCCCCTCAATCTAGCTCCATCCAGGAGTGTTATTCACTCCCCTCTCTTTCATCATTGTTCTCACTTTTTCAAAACCACTCCACCTTCCAGATGCAACATATATATTTGAAAAAAGTATATAATATCCAAAATTTTCAAGTTCTATCTCAAGTAGATGTTCTACAACTATTTATCCTAGCTTAGTTTTGTGATGTATTTTGCAAGCACCAAGCAAGCCCTCCACACACCATCATCATGGTTAAATGACATATTTTTTATCAATTTGTACACATCATCCAATTTTCCATCTCATCCAAGAATGTCAACCAAGCATGCTTAATGCTCTAGTTTGGGAATTATATGATATTAATATCTAGTGGCCTATAGAAGCAAAGAATTGTAACCCTTAATCCACTAGTTTTGTATGGCTTCATGCAAACATGATTGCAATGAAGGTCACATAATCTAGCTATGTTCCTCCCTTCTGCATTTTATAAAATATGTCAATGGCATTCTCACTATATACATGGATTCCATAGCCTGGAATCATTACATTCCCCAAAAATAGAACCCTAAAAGTCAAAGACTAAAGACAAAACATAAAAAAGGAATGTCAAAAAGCTCCTAAAACCTGACTGGATAGAACAGGTCAAAAGGGAATGTTTCAGATCATGAGTTTAAATCATGCGTAATTTATAAAAGTATGTTCTTGCTATGGTTAGATTATGAGTTCCCAAGGTATGTACAACCTCATATCTCACAGACAACAAATCATAAGATACCCAAAACAAAATCAAATATTATGGGGAGATAGTAACATAGTATTCCAAAAGTTCCTAATACTTGACAAGACATGACAAATCATTAGGGAATATGTTAGACTAGGAGTTTGTTTCCTACATATTGATATGCCTCGAACAAAAGAACCAATTCTTGTGAGAGAACATTAGTTTTAGAAAATTTTACCTAGAATAACTTAAACTCACAACTTAATAAGCATTAGAACCATGGTTGAAATCCGCTCCACATGTAAATGTTTGCAAGAAAATTGCTTCATGAGAGTGAAACCTTAATTGCTTCATTGAAGGTAAAACCTAATGGTACATTGAAAGGAAATCAACTAAAAATAAAAGATAAAACAAGTCATCAGAGCATAGCAGTAGTAGGACAAGGCAACATAATAGGAAAAAACAGAGTGTTTGAGATTAGGAGTTTAAATCATGCATAATTTATAAAAGTATGTTCATGCTATGGTTAGATTATGAATTCCCAAGGTATGTACAACCCCACATCTCATAGACAATAAACTAGAGGATACCCAAAACAAAATCAAACGTTCTGGGGAGATAGTAACATAGTATTCCAAAAGTTCCTAATACCTAAAAAAATAGGACAGATCATAAGGGAACATGTTAGACTGGGAATTTCTTTACTGAATACTAAGAGGCCTAGATAAAAAGAACCAATTCTTGTGAGAGAACATTAGTTTTAGAAAATTTTACTTAGAGTAACTTAAACTCATAGCCTAATAAGCATTAAAACCATGGTTCAAATCTTTTCCATAGCTAAATGTTTGCAGGCAAATTTCTTCATTTAGGCTGAAACCTAATGATACATGGAAAGGAAATCAAATAAAAATGAAAGATATAACAAGGCATCAGAGCATGGCAAAAACAGAACAAGGAAACAAAATAGGTCGAAAAGGAACGTTTCAGATTAGGAGTTTAAATCACGCATAATTATAAAATTATGTTCATGCTATGGTTAGATTATGAGTTCCCAAGGTATGTACAACCCCAAATCTCATAGACAACAAACCACAGGATCCGTGAAACTAAATCAAATGTTCTCGGGAGATAGTAACCTAGTATTCCAAAAGTTGCTAATACCTAACAAGGCAAGATAGATCATAAGGGGGGCTGTTAGGCTAGGAGTTTCTTTTTAGAATACTAAGTACCAATTCTTGTAAGAGAAAAACAATTTTAGAAAATATTACTTAGAATAACTTAAACTCACAGCTTAATAAGCATTAGAAACATGGTTCAAATATGTTCCATAGGTAAATGTCTGCAAGAAAATTGCTTCATTCAAGCTTAAACTTAACGATACATGGAAAGGAAATCAACTAAAAATAAAAGATATAACAAGGAATTAGAGCATGAAAACAGCAGAACAAGGCATCAGATCATCGCAAAGGGAAATATGTATATCTTTATAATGCAGTATACAAGACATAGTTAGTAGCTCAGAGGAACTACCTTTCATGTTCGGGTTGATCTCGACACCTTGCAATTCTTACTCGCAATAGATAGCTACCAATGCATAACTGTAATACGTTGTCCTCCGAAGCTGTGGTCAACAATGCTGGAAGAAATGGAAATTTTCGTATCAAAACTTATCGTGCAACAAAGTAAGAAATCAATGTTAGGGAGGGTTTTGAACCGGTATCCATCAGAGTTACAAATGCATGAGAGATCACCACCACAAACCTAAGAGAAGAAAGGGGGAAAAACAGTCTGTTTATACACAACCAAATTCATTCATGCATGTATTATATAAACACAAATCTTATTCATTGCACAATTGGGCAAATACAGTAATAATGAATAACAAAGCATGTTACATAACAAGACAAAAAACCTATAAACCATAAGATACATCAAAATTCAAAATGAAAGAGGGGCCAAAAATAATCTCCTTTATTCCTTCTTTGCAAAACTTCATTATAAAGGGTTGAAAACACAATTACACAACATATTCAGTCACCAAAGTCCATGCGCCTTGCAATTCTTACTTGCATTAGAAAGCACAACTATAATATGCCAACAATTGCTTAGGAGGTATCATGAAGTCTTGGTAGCGGGGGAAAACAAACGAGATAAATTACAGAGATAATTTGAGGGAAAGACGGAACCCTAAAATTAAAATATGTTGTTTGATAATTATGTTGACATTAAACAATTGAGCGATTCAATTGACACTAAACAATTCATCCAATCAAACAGTTGATCCAGTGGATTGTGAATCATGGCAGAGTAAAACTCGATTGATCTGTGTACTGATGACGATCTTGATAAAGGATAGGTTTCATTTTTAGACGACAGGAGAGATGTCAACACAAGAGCAAAAGGGGTAGACGATGGTTGGCCTAACCATTTTTAAGAAGGAAACACATATTTCAATATCCATATAAAGTAACATAATTGTATATTAACTTTAAAGAAAGAGTAATAAAAAACTACATTTAATAAGATGTATAACTTCTTATATATATATTTTCTAAATATTTCAAATACACTTAAATTAACTATTTGAATATTTATACTAACTAATTTATTTCCAAATCAATTCCATATATAAAATAAATTTCATTATATACATTATATATATAATATATATATATATATATATATATATAAGAGAGAGAGAGAGAGAGAGAGAGAGAGAGAGAGAGAGAGAAGGTGTTCGCCCCAAGGTCGGCATCTTAATGAGAAAACCCAAAGAAGCCTTTAAAAAGAGTCCCAAAAAAGTTATCAATTAAGGATAACTACCACAACTGGGCAAATACAAATCCCTATGTGAGGTACAACTCACCATACTTAGCCTATCAACTTAATTATTATTATTAATTCATTATAAATAGAATTAATATATAATTATATATTTATACATTTAAAAATAGAAATACATGTAACAAGAAAAACATAATAAGGCGAATACATAATGATACTTGTGGGCATGAAATTTGATGGTCAAAAGTCTTTAGAATCTTGCCACTTTTTCCTCAAAAAAATTGAGGAGCAAGAAAAATATAATAAGGCGAATACGTAATGATACTTGTGGGCATGAAATTTGATGGTCAAAAGTCTTTAGAATCTTGCCAATTTTTCCTTGAAAAATTGAGGAGTGTTTAAATCTTCTTTTTAATCATAGAAATAGATTCAAAACTATCAAAAACCCATGGGCACCCAAAATCTTGAAGCTTGATAACCTGGATTTCCAAAAAACTTGCTTGTTTTTAACAAAATTATGCGAGAATTTCTATTGTTTGGGAAAATTTGAAGTCTAGTTAGACTAAGCGATACTTGTGTACTTAATATTTTTTTGGAGTTGTCTATAAGTGAGACTTTGTGGAGTTTCTAGTGGATTTGTGGCCAGAATCTAGAGAAAATTTATGGATTTGTATTGTTTAAACTGGACTTTTGACTACATATATGGATTAAGCACCTTGAAAACCATTGGGGCACTTAGATTGTGAAAAGTTCACACGTCAAACTTGTAATTTCAATAAATCATTATGAAATTCTAGACAAATTAGATTGAAAAATTAAATTCTAAACAACTCAAATATTTGAATTGAGGCTTCTGTGATCCATAATAGTTGAAAGAATAACTTCAGCGTAAATCACATGTAAACAGACATTTGTTGACGTGTTTCGAACCAACTAGTGTGGTTCGTTGTCAGGACAAGTTGAAGAAACAGATCCAGCTTAGCATGTTAAATAGTCTAAGCAGAGTCTCCAACGGCTAAATTGACTAACGACTAATTTTGACCTAAAGACCCAGGTCTAATTATTATTTATTAATTTAATATTATTAATATTATTATTATTTATGGAAATAAGTTACATTAGGGTAAAAAATATAAATAAATAAAATTTTATGGTTGTTTAAAAATTATTATTTTTATTTAAATTATATATATTTATATATATATATATATTAATTAAAATCATATTATAATATATATATATATATATATATATTATATATATTAATTAAAATCATAATATTAGGTTGTTATTATGATAATTTTCATTTATTAATTTAATAATTTATGGTTGTTTAAAAAAAAGTAATTTATTTATTTATTTAATATTTAATAATATATAATATATATAATATTTAATTAAATTATAAAGTTTAGATTAAACACTATATAAATAAAAAAAATAATTTAATGGTTAGTTTAAAAAAATATATATATTTTAATTAAATTATTTATTAATTATTATTATATTATATATATCTAATTAATTATAAATATTAGTTTGTTAATTTAAAAAATAAAATAAAATAAAAATAAAAATTAAAAATAAAATAAAATAAAAATTTAAATAAATAAATAAATAAATAGATAGAGATAAATAAATAAATAAATAATAAATAATAATAATTAAATATATAAAAAGAGCTCAAAAACGAGGAGGGGGCAGAAAAACCGACTAAGAAGAGAGTGTTGGAATCCAGCACCTACTGATTTTCCAACCATCATCTCTATTGAGATTGCTCGACCTCTTTTCAATCTCAATAGCTTCCCTAAATTTACGATGATGGAACTGAGCAACTTTGGCAACAACCTTGGCCTCCTCAATACACACCTGATGCTTGGTCTTTTCCACATGCTCTGCTAATGCTGAAGACTTGGATCGCCCATGTCTTAGGTCGGCTGCATGTTCGCAGATCCTTTGATGGATGGAGTGCCCTGTTTCCCCAATATAGGGGGTCCCACATGAACAAGGGATCAAGTAGACACCCTTCATGTCCTTAGGGTTAACGGGATCTTTCACCGATCGGAGGGAATTGCGAATGGTGTTGAGGGGCCTAAAGGTTGAGGGAATATCATATCTTTTAAGGATCCGAGCAATCTTGTCCGTGGTTCCTTGGACATAGGGGAGATGGACACCTAGACGGCGCTCTTTTGGCTCTTTCTTAATTAATGCATTTTTAGAGGCTTTACGGAAAGCCTGCTGACCTAGGCGCTTACTATATCCATTCTCCACAAAGACATTAAGGAGATGGGATCTCTCCTTATCAAAGCTCTTACAAGCAGAGATCCTAAGGGCACGAGTAGTGAGCGTGTTAAGAACACCCAACTTCTGAGTAGGGAAATGATGGGAATCCATGAAGATACTGCTCAGTATGCGTTTTATTTCGGAACACAGAGTGGGAGAGAAAGCCATCCTTATTCCGAGATATAAGAATATCTAGGAAAGGGAGGCAACCATTGACCTCTTTTTCCATGGTGAACTTAATGGCAGAGGACTAGCTGTTGAGGTGATTAAAGAAACGATCCAGCTCCTCAGGGCCATGAGGCCAGATGACATTAGTGTCATCTACATACCTTTTCCAAAGCTTAGGAAGAAGACGAGCTGAGGATAAAGCTTTGTCTTCGAAATCTTCCATAAAAAGATTCACAACAATAGGGGAAAGAGGGGAACCCATGGCCACACCACAAGTCTGTTCAAAGAATTCACCCTCGAAATAGAAGAACGTGGAAGTGAGACAGATCTCCACCAGATGCGCGGTATCAGGATCTGTTAGGCGATAGATCACTTCCAAGGCCTCCTTTATAGGGATGCAAGTATAAAGGGAGACCACATCAAAGCTGACGAGAATGTCCTCGGGGCTAAGCTTAATATCCTTAAGCTCCTTAATGAAGGATGCGAGTCTTTTACGAAGGACTCAATGCAGCCAACCAGGGGCTTAAGTTTAAGGGCAAGGAACTTAGTCAGGAGATAGGTCGGACCGTCAATGGTGTTGACGATAGGCCTCAGAGGGGCCCCTTCCTTGTGAATCTTCGGTAACCCATAGATCCTAGGAGCAATGAGACTGCTTTCAATGAGCTTATGGCACAGGGAATTCACTGAATTATTAGATTTGATGGTGAGAGCCACTATCCTAGAAATCTTCTTCAGAGGGTTCTTGGGCAGTTTTTTATAACTGCCACTATTGTGGAGATGATCTAGCATCTTCCTCCAGTAATCATCCTTGTTAAGGATGACCGTAGCTCCTCCTTTGTCCGCCTTCAAAACGACAATATCTTCGTTCTGATTTAAGGATTTTAGGGCAGAGAATTCCTCATTGCTGAGGTTCTTCCGAGGGGGCTTAGCCTTCATAAGGACGACATCACAATCCTATCTAATAGTGTCCTTGATATTATCTGGAAGATCTCTAATCTAGTATTCCACGTCGCAAATAATGTCCTCCACCGAGAATTTTCTAGGGGCAAGGGCAAAGTTTAGACCTTTGCCTAAAACACTGAAAACCGAAGGGGAAAAAAAAAGCTAGAAAGATTAACGACCTTAGAATTGGTTCAACTTGTCTTGACGATGAACCACACTAGTTGGTTCAAAACGCGTTGACAAATGTCTGTCTACATGTAATTTACGCCGAAGTTATTCTTTCAATAACTCAAATATTTTTAATTAAATTAAAAAATAAAAAATATAAATCTCAACTTCTTTTATAATAATTATTACTAAAAATATCCAATCTAAATTAAATCTTTACCGTCCAATGGATAATTAAATAAACTTTAAAAATCTTATTTTTAAATAAACACATCTATTAATGCAAAATAAAATAAAATTCAAAATGAAATTTTATATACAAAATTCTAAAAAAAAATAAAATGGTAACTTCCAACGTATTTTTAAAACAAGAATTAACAAAAAGATTGAATGTTTTGAGAAAAAGAAAACTCAATATTATAACTCAATTAAAAAAGAGAGCGCTTTGAGTCACGGATATACCGTATTATCCATGACACCATGTGCTTCACATAAATATAAGCCGTGGTCTACTCAGTTCTCAAATTTGTTTATAAGTTAATGGAAACTTTTGGAAGATTTTAATAAAATTTAGTAAGGATTTCTGTAAATTTAAGTTATAGTTATTAAATTCCAAGATTTTGAGAATCTAGGTTTTTAATAATATTTTCAACATTAAAACTCATTCAATTTTTAAAAAAATACGATCAAAACACATTTATAAATTTAAAATCTAGGTAAACAACCTACATGGTCTCTTGCTGGACACATTATGAGAAACGGAGCATTTATTCACATCTCCTCTATCCATATCATCACTGGTTATTAGTCTCTCCATGCTTTGACAACTCATGACGTGTAACATTTGGTCAAACCTACCATACTCGAGAAGAGACAACGTGAAAGTTTTGACCGTTGATATGTCAGGGGTCCCACACTCTTAGTGGTCCCACACTCTTAGTGTTGCTAGTGAGGGTGTTTTGCACTTGTTATAGATTTTAATTATGTTAAATTTTATTTTATTTATTTATTTATTTTATTTTTTTTGAAGGTGGCAAAACCTATCAAATTCAGGTGTTAAACCAACAGTGAGGACAACCATCTCTGGCTGCTATCCCCGAATGTTGGTTTGACTCATCACTGTTATCAAGGAAAACCACGCCACCCGTAATAACCCGCTGGTGGTCTGTAAGGGAGCAGGCTTTCACTCCTACCAGATGCCTCTGGGTCTTGGGCCGTTAACCTGTTTCCTTAAGTCCGAGGAAGACGAGCTCTTAGCCAAGCAGAAGCAATTTTACGGCATACTCTAGGCTGTAATTATGTTAAATTTTAAGTTGACATGTATCTCTTTTAAAATAAAAATAAATATTTTTTAAATTAGAAAAAATGTAAATTATAATAAAAAACAAATATGAATCGATATATTTAACATGAAAAAGATGTAGTAAAAAATTATTTCAATGTGCATATAAAATAGTATAAACATCTTAGTAAGTTGTATAACTCTTATATATATTTTTAAATATTTCAAAACAACAGTTAAATAAATTATTTGAATATTTATACTAACTAATTTATTTACCAATTATATCCATATATAATAAATTTCATATATAGAAAGAGAAAGTGAAGATGGGTGAAGCCTTATTCCAAAGGTCAAGCACCTTAATGAGAAAAATAAATCTAGTACTTTCTAATCAGCCTAATAGAAAGGAGATGTATAATTCATTTAATTCTTAATATAGAATCAATATGTGGCATTTAAGATCAATTATATATATGGTTAAATAAAAATTCGGTATATATTATATAAAATCTTCTTCTTTTCAATTATATTTTTGTGTTAATTTTTTATGAAATCGAGTAAATATTTGTTTGGAATTGCAAGTTTAAACATGTATTTGATCTTTGTAGCCTACATAATAAATGAGGATTACACAATAAATGGGGATTTAATTTAAATTATATATATAGAGAGAGAGAGAGGTGGAAACCTTTTCTCAATTTTTGCACTCTAAAAGAAAGTTTGCACGTCAAGAGATTTGATGCCACTAACTCTTGCTAGATTTGTGGTTAATACAGATCTATATTGGGTTGATGTTACAAACCACTATGGAAAAGATGTAAAAAAAAGGTCAGTTCCACTCCTAACTAAAATATGTTGATAGTAATTAAAAATAAAAAATAAAAGTTGAAAACGTATAATTCTTATATTTTATTAAAAATATCTCAATACAAAATTTCAATTATATTTTTGTGTTAAATTTTTATGAAATCGAGTAAATATTTGTTTGGAATTGCAAGTTTAAACATGTATTTAATCTTTGTAGCCTACATAATAAATGAGGATTACACAATAAATGGGGATTTAATTTAAATTATATATATGTAGAGAGAGAGGTGGAAACCTTTTCTCAATTTTTGCACTCTAAAAGAAAGTTTGCACGTCAAGAGATTTGATGCCACTAACTCTTGCTAGATTTGTGGTTAACACAGATCTATATTGGGTTGATGTTACAAACCACTATGGAAAAGATGTAAAAAAAAGGTCAGTTCCACTCCTAACTAAAATATGTTGATAGTAATTAAAAATAAAAAATAAAAGTTGAAAACGTATAATTCTTATATTTTATTAAAAATATCTCAATACAAAATTTCAATATTTTTTTTTTGTTGTGGTTCATGAACACCCTAGTCAATGGGTGGCACTACGTCCATGGAAAAATATGGGTCGATCGACTCGACCAATTAGTTAGGCCTGACCCCAAGGGCTTTGGGGAGAATGGACGGCCTGACCCCAAGGGCTTTGGGGAGAATGGACCCTATGACCTCCCGATGGCAAGGCACTAATTTTGACCAACTGAGCTAACCCTTGAGGCTAAAAAATTTCAATAAATTATTTGAATATCAATGCCAATTAATTTACTTTAATTATCAATTCTTCATATATAATATATATATATATATAAAGAGAAAGAGTGGTGTATATATAATGTTTACCATAATAAAACATTAAGAATACTAAAAAGGAGGTGTTTAATTCATTCAAATGTTTAATATAAAATTAACATACTTCATTTTAAAATATTAAGAATACTAAAAGGATAGGTTTTAATTCGTTCAATGTTAAATATAAAATTAATATATTTCATTTAAAATATTAAGAATAATAAAAAAATTCAATGCAGGTTATAAATAAAAATAAGTTGTTTTTTTTTTTTTTAAAGTTCATTATTGGTGATGTTACATCATGGTCATGTCCAAGAATAACACCAAATAGGGTGGGGAATTGAATTAGTGACTTAACATCTAGGAGTTTCTTAAGCATGATCACTTTCTATCCAAGACCCCGTGGATTTCAATATACAAGGTTGTAATATCGCTCGGTAACCTCGCATGAAAATGCATGGAGTTGGAGATTTTTTACAACATTAGCCAGCGTGTAAATTTCTAAATTACTTTCCATATTCCTTCAATGACCATTAGATAAACCATCGTTATTACATAGAGTAATCTTTAGTAAAGGAATAGTCAGTTACCCAACCATTAATTGCCATTGTTGTAGGGTATTGACTTAAATTTCCTAATGTAACCTTGCATCAATTTCATTATTCTTTTTTAACTCAGTTGGTTAATCACATTCTTGATAATATAAGCATCACATCATGCAATGAATCAACATCATAAAAATGACACAACAAGTAACCACATCATTAGACACTAATATACCTTGGAAACCTCGTAGGGTCAAAACCAACAAACATTTAATTTTTTACTAAACGCTCCTGAGGGTGTTCACCTCTCACTCAATGGTTATATAAGAGAGTCCATCCCTTGATCATTGTCATTTGTCTTAAAAACAACATAATTAGCCATAAGCTATTGCAATTACCATGATATCATTTACCCATAAACCCTTGAGCATTATGTCTATGGGGTCTGGTTCTTCCCATTAGTAGATTATCATGCAACTGAAATTACTTCAATCAGCATCAACCACTAACTTATTGTTTGTCATAATGTTAAACATAATCCATCTTTTGCATATGTCATAGTTTCTCCCTGCAACTGGTACTATCAACAACCTTTGATATCATGATTAGATCAAGTTTTAATCAAACCAATAATAATTATATACTAGTGATGTTTTATCATCTATTCATGTGCATTCATGAAATCTAAACAATGTAAACTATTAAACAAGAATTGTGTTATGCTCTTAACCTGCAAATGATACCCAAATATAGAATATGCGAAGAAAAGATACCCAGAACACAGAATATGCGAAGAAAAGATACCCAGAACACAGAATAGCAATGATTTTATTATTCAGAGAGTAATGTTCACTTGCCTCTTCGAGGGGGCAACCTCCAATAGAGCAGAGCTCGATTACAAAATAAGACACGATGCTCCTCGCAGGGAGTCCTCTATCATTTAATATATGACTCATACATGCAATACCACGGGCCAATACCGTGGTATTACTAATACCATCTATCTAATACTACGGCCCATTTGCAAACTAACTGTGGTTTCGTTATATTAATTACATTGCAATGATTAACCACTTACAATTATTAATATGGGCTTTATTGACTCTTGACTATGACGTGGTCCCATTACATAGATAAGGGGGTTAGGGTGAGACCCTAACAAATTGTACCGATGTTATGAATTCAAAATTCACAACAATTAGATAGTTTAATATTATTTTAATTAACGCAATAATAAATGAAAATTTTTGAATCATTAAATTATTTGTTCTAAATGAAGAGACAACAACCCCAACAGACATGTCTCTTTGAATAGGCATGACCAGTCAACTCCTATTTATGGAGCACTGCCATAACCTTGTAATCATCAATTCATTTTCAATTATATATATATATATATATTACTTACATAAGTTAAATTATGTTTTGATTTACTGAAGTTTAAAGAAACAACGTTCATATTATACGCTTCAGTGGTACCAGAGCTAGAATTATTCTGGTGACATCTCACGTCACCCTGCTGCCTGTTAGGCCCTACGTGCCTCCCATCCTCAGTCACTCTGTTTCGATGCTGCAAAGCGCTGCTCTCAGAACAGTCATGCGTATGCACGTTCTCTGGCTTTGAGGCATGGAGGAACAGTTGTGTTGGGTGTGGAACAATCGGGTGTTTGTGGGTTCCCTGTGCTACGTAGCGTGGAATAGTCGGCCACTGTTGTTCAAGTTCCAAGTCAACCGAGAGATTTCTTTTTCATAGTTCGGTCAATTGCCAACTCATATGGCGTGACTTTTAATCGATCATACGGGTGGGTTCGTAACATAGTTAAAAGATATATATGAGTTTTATATAATTATAATTTTATAATATATATAAATTATAATTATATAATATATATAATTATTTAAATATTTTAAATATATATTACTATTTAAAAATAATTATTATTAAAAATTGGGTCCAGTAGGAAGAAAAAGAACAAAATGGGTCACGATGATTACTCAAAAAAAAATCAAGAAGAACTCGACAGGCTGCGGAAACACCTTGACGATGTCGAAAGGAAGCAAGATGATTTTGGGAAGACTCAAAATGACATGGAACATAATATCTAAGACATAAAAGACATGGTGAGACAATATAATAAAAGAGCCAACCCACATTTAGCCATGCAAAGTCATCAAACCCCGGAAGGAGAAAATTCGCCATATTAGGAGTTACAAATGCACAAAAAGTTGCGAATTCTGCAAATACACTTTGAAGGAAGCCTGTACTATACCAAATCTTTCGAAAGGAACCATCTTAAAATAAAAAATGAATTACGTAAGTATGATGGTAAGAACTATAAAGGCATCGCCGTATGGGTAAATAAGATGGGCGCCATTTTCTTATCAAACCCTCCACTTAGCGAGCAAGAAAGGGTCATTATTGCATCCAACTACCTAGAAGCAGAAGCATATGATTGGTTTTTGTGGTGGTCATCTAAATGTACAGGTTGCTCATTCAATTGGCAAAAATTTAAAACGCCCTGCTAAAAAGGTTTCATGGCGAGGAGGAGGACGATGTCTATGAGAGATTCATTCACTTGAAACAAAAAGGATCAGTGAGTCAATACAATCACGAATGGGAAGTATTAGTTGTAAGGTAGAGAGGGTTCTCAGATGAAGAGATGTTAAAAATGTATCATTGTGGCCTTAAAGATTACATTTACAAAGAATTATAATTGCATAAACCTAAAACCATTGAGGAGGCCAGACACGCAGCTATAATTATCAAGCAGAAATATATACTCCACAAGGTGCCATACGCCAGTAACTAGAGAACTAACATCTATTTGAAGGGGAAGTCAAGTAAATTATCATTAGAGAACACTAGCAATTAGGTTCCACCACTAATGTGCAATGAAGGGAAACAATAGTCTAGTGTTTAAAGGAAAAAAGACGGGAAATGCTGGAAATGTGAAGACAAGTATTATGTAGGACACAAATGCACAACACAAAAAATGTACAATTGTGAAGCCGAAAAAGAAGAAGAATCTTCAGAGGATAGCTTTGACGAAGAGAACAATGAAGAAAATGCAAACCCTAGTCTAGAATTAGAAGAAGATATGCCACGAATTTATTTGGTAGCCATCACAGGGATAACTCAGCCACAGACACTAAAGCTTAAAGGTCACATCAAGAAGCAAAACGGTTATCGTTCTAATAGTCTCAAGGAGTACACACAACTCTGTAGATGTCAATGTTGCAAAAAGACTGAACATTTTTTCTTACCCTGTAGCAGATTTAAAAGTTATGGTAGAAAATGGAAAATGTATAGATGGAGTAGGAAAGTGCCATAAAGTCAAGTTGCAACTAAGTGAATATGAAATGGAATCTAGTTTTTATACAGTCCCCCTAGGAGGAGTAGATGTTGTTTTAGGGATACAATGGTTACAAACACTAGGCATGTATTCAACAAATCACCAAAAGAAGTTCATTAAATTCAAATTGGATCAAAGGAAATATAAGTTGTTTGGGTTTCAAGCTCCACCAACTCAAGTCATCTCTGCTCAGCAGATGAAAAAACTTATTTGCAAGGGAGCACCAAAATTTGTTGCACAATCTCAGATGTTGGAGTTATTATTGATAGAAGAGGCTCACCAACCATCAAAAATTTCATCCCTGATCTAGAAATACGAGAAGGTTTTTCAATATCTTCCAATTAAATTACCCCCTAAAAGGAAAATTGAGCACAACATCGAAGTCAAACCAGACTTGACACCGATAAACATTAAACTGTATTATTATCCCCATCACCCCAAGACATAAATAGAAAAATTAATACAAGATTTGTTGAAGCATGGAATCATTACAAAAAGTAGAAGTCCTTGCATTGCACCTATAGTATTGGTAAGGAAGAAGGATGGATCCTTCCGATTATGTATATATTACAAAGGGTTAAACAAAATCAATATCAAAGATAAGTTTTCGATTTCGTTCATTGATTAAATGTTAGATGAATTACACGGTGCATAATACTTCTCTAATTTAGATCTAATATCAAGTTACTACCAAATATGAGTAAGACTAGAAGATGTCAAAAAGACAACATTCAGAACTCATGGAGGGTACTTCAAGTTTAAAGTTATCCATTTGGATTAAAAAATGCATTAGCTACCTTCCAAGCAACCATGAATGAACTTTTTCACCCATATTTGCGGAAGTTTGTATTAGTTTTCTTTGATGATGTTCTGGTTTACAGTAAGACATGGAAGGAACATCTCAAGAATCTGGAAGAAGTCTTATTTGTATTGGAGAAGAACCAGTTCTGCGCCAAGCTATCAAAGTGTACATTTGGGCAAAAGGAAGTTGAATACCTAGGACATGTTATATCGAGGGAAGGAGTCCAAGTGGATCCCAACAAAATCAAAGCAATCAAAGAATGGCCCAAACACAAGAATGTATCCAAGCTAAGAGGATTTTTAGGTCTAACTGGGTATTACAGAAGATTTATAAAAAATTATGCACATATGACAACACCCTTGACCAATTTGTTAAAGAAGAATGCTTTTCAGTGGAATGACCAAGCAAACAAGTTTTTCGAGAATTTAAAAGAAGTAATGTAGACCATACCAATGCTAGCAACTCTTGACTTCTCTAAACCGTTCGTAGTCGAATGTGATGTTTCAGGATTCGGAATTGGATCTGTATTAATGCAGGACAACCACCCTATAACATATGAAAGTAGGAAACTTAATAAATGAGAAGACTTAAAATCAACACATCAAAAGGAGATGCTCGTCATCATACATGCTTTAACAAAGTGGCGTCAATACTTGCTTGGGAGTAAATTTTCAATTCGAACTTACCACAACAATCTTCAATTCTTACTTCAATAAAAGACATTATCAACAGAACAACAGAAGTGGATGGAGAAGTTGTCAGCTTTCGACCTATAAATATTTCACAAGAAAGGAAAGGAGAATGTCGTAGTTGATGCACTCTCATGTAAGGGTGACAAGAACACAACATGTGCTGCCATGATAGTTGTTCCAGAATGGTTGAATGAAATACGAGCTGAGTATGCCAAGGATGATGATTGTGATCCCATGATTAAGAATATCAATAAACATAAAAATTTCTAGTGGAAGAATGACATAATGTGGTACAAAGGTAGAATTTACTTAAGACCAACATCCAAATTTAAGTAGAAAATTCTTAAAGAATCTCACAATTCACCTGCAGCCGGACATGTCGGGTTCTACAAGACTTACTACAACATTTGACAACCATTCTATTGGAAGGGCATGAGCAAGGAAATTTAGAGATATGTTGTAGAATGTGATATTTGTCAAAGGAATAAGAGTGAAAATATTCCAACCCCAGGGTTATTACACCTGCTACACATTCCCAACCAGAAATTGAAAGAGATTTTGATAGATTTCATAGAAGGACTACCTGCGTCTGACAGTAAGGATAAGATATTTGTTGTAGTCGGCATACTCACTAAATATGCCCGTTTTATGGCCATAAAAAAATGGACACAACTAAGAAAATTGCAGATATGTTTTTAAAAACACCTACAAACTGCAAGGCTTCTCCAAAGTCATAGTGAGTGATAGAGATGCAAGGTTCAAGGGAATTTTTTGGAAGGAATTCTGCCACTAGGCAGGAATATCCCTGAACATGAGTTCAACATATCATGCCCAAACAGATGGTCAAACTGAGGTCATGAAAAAGTGCTTGGAAACATATCTTCGTTACTTCGTCATTGATAAACAAAATAAGTGGAATCAATGACTACACTTGGCGAAATGGTGGTATAACACCACCTACCATACGTCATCTAAAATGATGCCTTTCCAAGCTCTCTATGGTTATGAATCACCTAGATGGATGGATTTGCACTACTCAATTCTAGGGTTCCAACAGTCAAAAACCACCTAGAAGAGAACCAAAGGATTGTTAACTTATTAAAAGAGAATGTAACAATGGCACATAATAGAATGAAACAACAAAATGCCAGACATCACACTGAAAGGGAGTTTGAAGAAGGAGAGTGGGTCTTTGTTAGACTTCAACCATATAAGTAGTTGTCATTAAAACAACAAGGAAATAATATAATATCACCTAAATATTATGGTCCATATCAAATAATAATAAAAATAAGTAGCGTGGATTATGGGCTGAAGTTACCTGACCACTGTCGAATCCATAACACCTTTCATGTATCGAATCTGAAGAGAGTACTGGGGAAAAACCAGGTGGCTCAAACAGAAATACCAGAGACTGATGAACAAGGAAGAATTGTCCCATAACCAGAAGGTATACTTGCTACCTGAGAGAAGGTACTATGGTCCAAGACAATAAAGGAGTACCTCATCAAATGGAATAAGTTTCTAGAGGAAGATTCTTCTTGGGAGTCAGAACGCTTTCTTTAGCAACACTTGGCATTACCCATGCTTTGAGGACAAAACATTTTTAAGGGGAAGGCAATGTTATGAATTTAGAATTCACAATAATTAGATATTTTAATATTATTTTAATTAATGCAATAATACATGAATAATTTTGAATCATTAAATTAGTTGTTCTAAGTGAAGAGACAACAACCGCAAAACATATGTCTCTCTGAATAGGCATGGCTAGTCAACTCATTTTATGGAGCACCATAGCCTTGTAATCATCATCATTTTAATAATATCATACTATTCATTATTATCATATATATATATATATATATATATATATATATATATATATATATATATATATATATATAATATATATATATATATATATATATACTTACATAAGTTAAATTATGTTTTGATTTACTGAAGTCTAAAGAAACAACGTTCAAATTATATGCTTCCACCGAGTACCCATTTTTTTAAAGTAGCAAAAAACAATCCGATTTTGAAAAGAGTTGATTTAGAATACACCTTCTTTTTGGAGCATATTTTTGATACTTTGAATTTTCTTAGGTATCAAGTATGGATATTTTTTTTTAAATGTTAGTGATTTTCATATTGATTTTGAAAAGTGTTGATGCAACATCAACTCCTTTTTTTTGTAGGGTTTATTTTTGACACTTTAAATTTTCTAATGTATTAAGTGTGAATAATTTTTTTAAAGGTTGGTGATTTTCATCTGGATTTTGAAAAACATCAACATTTTGTTTAAAGACATATTTTTTACACTTCAAATTTTCTTATGTCCTAAATATGCATAAATTTTTTTAAATGTGGATTATTTAACCATTTTTCAAGTTGTCTTATTCTTCTTTTCGTTTTCATCTTAAGATGTTTGCTTTTTAAGGGTTTCCGAAACACATTTTCTTTTGTTTTTCTTTGCAATATTTTTTTTTATAATTTTTTTTTGCAAAAATTTAAAAAATTAATAACTCTAATATTAAGAAAAGTCTTTCAGTAGAATTCACATAAGAGAAATTTTTGGCCGATGCATTTCAAACCAACAAGTGTCATTCATCATCAAGATGAGATGAAGAGGCAGACCATGGCAACGGCTTTATATATTATTTTTATATATCATTAATTAATACCTCAATACACATAAAATAATTGTCTCTAAAAATAATAATTTTAAACGGTGGACAAAAAATATACATTCTACATATAGATACAATTAAGAAAATACATATTTTAGGATCTTTTCGCTAAAAATGACATGTTAAATAAAAAAATTAATAAAAAAAAGTTGGAAAAATAGAAAATTTTATGAAATTTATATTGAAAATGATGATATTTGAAGTTTTTTTCAAAAGAATTGATTTAAAAATTTTAAATAAAAATAACAGAAAAAATATTTAAATAAATAAAACATAAACTAAAAAAACAAATTCTTGAAAATTAAAAAAAAAAATGGAATTAAATTTAAAAAAAAAAACATTGAAATAAAAATATAAAAAAATAATAAAACAATAAAAAATACATTAAAATTGAAAAAAGTATATTAAAACAACTTAAGGAAAAATATTAAATAAAATAATTAAATAAATATTGAGAGAAAAACACACATTTAAAAAATTTACAATTAAAATTAAACAAAATAATGTATTAAAACAAAGTTTAAAATGAATAAAACATTTAAAAGAATTAAAAAAAAAATATTAAAAAATTAAAAACATAAGAAAAACAAATAAAATAAATAAATAAATAAAAAATTAACAAAATAAAAATTGTGGCCTGATGGGCCGTTGGTGGGGAAATTGATTCCCAGGTCTGTGAGGTGGCGAGGCTGGCGGGGGATAGCAGCTGCCCCACCCAACCTTGCCGCTCCATGAGCTTGGGTGGGATGTCTTATTCCAAGAATCAAACTTCCTTGCCGAGAGTTGTGGGGTGGTGGGATTCGACAGGTGTTAGAATTGGACTTCCCCACCCAAGGTCGTGGGGCGGGGAGGCTAGGCAGGGAAATTTGATTCTCGTAATCATATTTCCCTACCTAGGCCCTGTGGGGCCATGAGGCTTGGTGAGGTAAGGCCACAAAAACTCTCCTCCATCCAATCCCATGACCCTAGGGGCCCTGGGTAGGGAAATATGCTTCCTAGAATCAGATTTCCCGCTGAGGGCTCGTGAGAACACATTTTTTTGTTTTATAATTTAGAATGTTTTTTATTTTTTATTTTTTTTTATTTAATTATTTTGTAATGTTTTTTTTTGTTTTTATTGTAGTTTAATATTTTTCAATATTTTTTATTAATTTTTTTTTATATATAATATATATATATATGCTCCCCTCCCCCATTTATTAGCCCCTATTTTTTGTTTTATAATTTAGAATGTTTTTTATTTTTTATTTTTTTTTATTAATTATTTTTGTAATGTTTTTTTTTTTGTTTTTATTGTATTTTAATTTTTTTTAAAACTTAATTTATATATATAATATATATATATATATATATGGGCTCCCCTCCCCTCATTTATTAGCCCCATGGGCTCTAGGCAGGGAAATCCTATTCTGGGAATTAGATTTAATGCGAGGGCCCCTGGGCGCACATAATTTTTTAAAATATATTTTTGGATAATTTTTTTAATTGATTTTTTAAATGTTTTAATTTTCATTATTTTTTCAATGTTTTTATCATTTTTTTTTCTGTTTTTAATTTCCTACTGCAAGACCTAACCTCAAGGGCTTCGGGAGAATGGACCATGTGACCTCCCGATGGCGAGGCATTGATTTTGACCAACTAAGCTAACCCTTCGGGCTATATATATATATATATATATTATATATATATATATTAATGTTTTTAATTATATTTTCAAGGATATTTATATATATATGTTTATTTATTTTTTAATTATTTTCTTTATTAAAAAATGTTGAAAATTTACCTCGAAAAAAAAGAAGACTTTACTCCAACGTCAACATTTTTTTGTTTTCATGGTGTTTTTTGTAGAAAAAAGGTTGGTTTTTATTGGCTTTTAGTTTCATTTTTAAAAAAGGTTGAAAATTTACCCTTAAAAAAGATGTTATTCGACCATCAACACTTTTTGTTTTTAGAGTATTTTTTGCACAAAAAAATTGGTTTTATTGGATTTTGTTGTCATTTTTAAAAAATATTGAAAATTTACCCCGTAAGAAAAACAAAAGAACGAGGAGGAGGAGGAGGAGGTTATTCCAGCCGTAACACTTTTCATTTTCGGTTTGTTTTTCATGTTCTTTGAGATTTTTTGTCTAGAGTTCTTGTTTTGAGTTTACATTTCTCGTTTGACAATTTACATTGTTTGTAAATAAAATATCGTGACATGCTTTCTTTAATAACACAGCACATGCTTTAATTTTAAACATATAACTATTAAAGCATGTCTTTAAATAAATACCACATTAACTATTATTTGCATCGCACATAATTCCACATTCCTTTCCAAAGAAAATTGCCACAATTGTCCTTATTCATTTAAAAGAAAACTAACACATGAGCTATGGTTTTTCATGCGAATGCATAAAATTTTCACGATAGTTGTTAATATTTCATACAAATACATAATCTTTTCTCACAGAAAACTAACATAATCTTGCATGAAAATGCATAATCTTTCCAGAAGAACATAATCTTGTATGTAAATGCATAATCTTTTCCAAAAGAAAGCTAACATAGAGATACTATCCTTATGCACGAAAAATGCATAACCATATTTCAAGAGAAGTAATCGAACAACTTAGAGTGTGTAAACAAATACTCCTTTCAAAAAGGAAAAACTAGTTCCATAGTTAATGCATGCAATTATATAAACTTTATTCACGTGAAACTAGCTCCTCGGCTATTTCTTTTTATATGCAATTATGTAATCTCTTCCAAAAGAATTAATACAATAGGTGTTATTATTATACATGCAATTGCATAATATTTTCCCAAAAGGACTAATATAACATAATTTTTTTCCAAAATAATTTAACATGCTAGCCATTCTTTCTATGCATTCAAATTAAATTTCTTCCCAATAAATCTATCTTAATTTTTCATTTCCATGCATGTAAAGTGCATTTCTTTTCAAGAAATCTATCTCAATAAACTATTATTTTCTTTCATGCAACACATATTTCTTTTTCCATAATCCTACCATCATTAGCTATTCTTTTGTGTAAACAAATACATACTTATTTTCTGAAAAGAAACTAACACAACAACTAATGTCTCTATGCATAAAGATTCTTAATTTTTTTTTCACATTAGCTATAGGGTTTTGTGCATAAAGAGATTTACCAAAATCAACTAATCATTTGTGTATGTAAATATGCATTTCTTTTTCCAAAGATATAGAAAAATAGTTATTCTTTTGTTGTGCAAGGCTCACATGTAACCCTTTTCAAGGAATGACTTAGATAATTTAATTCTCTCCCACACAGAAGTCATGAAAACTTTTTGAGGAAATGCACAACAAATCTTTTCAAGAAAACAAATATATTTAACCTATGCTCAAGTACACAAGAACCATGACAATTTTCCAAGAATTTCTAACACAATTAAAATAAATAAACACGTTCCTTTTTCAAGAGATAATAAATTAGTTATTATTTATGTGCAAAATTCTTTTACAAGAAATTAATATAATAATTATTAGTTATGTGCACAAATTCTTGTACTTTCCAAGAAATATGACCAATAGCGAGTTGTTCATAACATTTTTATCTTCTTGTATGTAGGGTTTCATGTATTCTTTTCAAGAACTCAAATACATAGTAGCCATTTCTCCTACATGCAAACTTATATTTTTCTTTTCCAAGAAATTAAATGCACAACTATTTCTTTGCATGCAAACATATACTTCTTTCCTCAAAAGAAAACTAACTCACTAACTAATATTTATGCATGCATATATATGATCTATTGTTTCAAGAAAATCCAAAATAGATTTCCTATCATTTCACACACAATTCCTTACAATATTTTCAATAAAATAATATGATTTCTTTATCGTTTACTATGCCATTTTTCTTTCAATAAAAATATGATTTCTTTCAAGAAAGTTATATGATTTCTTTAACTTTTACTGGACAATTTTATTTCAATACATTATATTTCAATACATTAGTATGATCTCTTTATCTTTTTCTAGAAATACCCTTGAAAGGCATGGTTACTTATATGTTATATGAAATACCCTTTAAATATTTTCAAGAACAACAATATACAGACACATACCTTCGAAGTTATGACTAGCCTCTCACCGGTTGTCCTTGTAAGTGCACCAGACTTCCAACATCCCTCTATGGAACTACCCACTATAATGTAATATCCCTTTAGACCATTCACCTCACTAATTGTAATTCTCCTCTTATGTTACTTGAAAGATTTTTTCTTGCATGTCACGGGACATACGACGTCCACAATCAATAATATATAATGTGGCTTCCATTGCTAGCTCGAGGATTTATATTATAATTCGTCCAGTGGATGTTGCGAGTTCATTAGCCATTACAACTGAAAAAACACCGACTTTTGTCAAGGGTTTGATTAGCCATAAAAAATGAAGAGTAACAACTTCTTGTTCGCTAATCCAACTATGAAAAGGGTCTTTTCAAAACCAAAGGAAAAGTTCGCGTGCTCCGAAATCTTAATCTATAATCATTTTAGTTTTCATAGATGTTAAAATGAGTTGTAACTAATTCTTGATAGAGTGGGTTAAACAAAATCAATGAAAATTCCACCATCAATAATTTTCAACTTAGTAAAATTATTCATTTTAAAATACATTATAAATGTAAATATTATTATGTATTTAAAAACTATACTTAATTATTAATAATAGAAAAACATTTCAATGTGTATAAATATGGTTTTAATAAATTAAAATATTCCATTGCCTAGTTAAGTAAATATTCAATGACATTATGTGTGATTATATATATATATATATATATATATATATATATATTAATGGTTAATACATTTTAATAATTTAACCATTTACATTTGTTTTCTTTAGGAAGAGAATGAGTATAAATCTCATACTTACCAAGATCTATCAAGCAACTAAGAACTCGAGGGACTCAATATATCTAGACAGATGGCAAATAGTTTTTTCAAGTTTTTCACTTTTGAAAGTAATTTTCACCTCAAAAGACTTGACCCCGCTCTTGGTTTATATACTATATACTACATATATTTCTTAAATTCTCATAATTATCATTAGTTAATTAAAATAGTTCCATATTACGCCATTATTATTCTTTATATTTTTTTTATCAAGCTCAAGGGTGTATTATCTTAGCCATAAAGATGTGACATTAAGGCTTGTAATCAATAGGAATGTTGCCTACACTATTACAAAAATGGCTTTTGGTGACTGAAAGAAATTTTAAGCATATTCGTCCATAGATTAATTTTCCATAGTTTATAAAACAAAAAAAGATTAACCATTTCCATATATTTTTTAAATAATTCACCCAAAATGTGTAGTTACAATTATTTTACATTAAAAATAGTCAAAATTTTATAGGAACTATATCAAACACTTAGAAATTTGAATATCTTAAAAAAGTATCTTAATTTATTTTACAATTAGTATATTAAGGACTAGTAAGATTTTTCAATGTTCTACACTTCAACATAAATTTCCAGCTTTAAAATTTTCCCTGTTGGTGATATGCAAAAATTGCCACCATAACCTTAATGACAATGAATAGACCCAATCATCAAAAAGTTAATATGTTGCAAAAGACACCATTAGTGAAAGTATACAAGATACAATGGGGGTCATTTGTCCATTAATGATGATTAGTATTCACAAACATTGTCATAGCAAAAGCTACAAAAAGTGACGGTCACCAACCAATGCCCATTCTGTATTGCATCCCACTATTACTTAACACCAATAGTGGTATTCAATGCTCATCCTTTAAATACCACTCCCATCATTGATATAATGGTGATGATATCTAAAGGATTGTTCTTGTTTCCAATAATTATGAGTCTTTTTTCAAATGTTCTTTCAACGGTTATCACCCATATTACACTTGTAAGATCCCTTTTCTAAGATTTTTCACTTGACTTGGAGTGCCCAAGTTGTTCGATTCCTATGGTCGTGCAACATTTAGTGTTTTAAACTTAGTGGCTAGACCAACACGATATTACTTCATTTGGACTATGCCTTTTCATTCAAGGTGTTACCAAAACTCATCCCTGAGCTACAACTAAGACGAGTCACGCATTCCAACTTTATGTCAAGTGATCTTGGTGCACGACTATCCATGCCCTACCTTGCAACAATACTTAAAAAGTTTTAGTAGTTCATGCATAAAATTAAACACAAGTATACAAAAAACACACAACACATAAATAATGGCACAACTTATATGTTTCGGTAGCATCAAGACTTGCTTAACACCTACACAATAATATTGATACATGATGTTACAAATACAATAAAATTACAAGAGGGGAGTCATAGCTCACTAAAATGATATACAAGATCTTGACCAAGTTGTCTCCTCGACTTACGTGCATGTCTTTGTATGACCCCTTGATGCATTTTGTTCCTGCATGCCTAGTTGTTATACCAACCCGATCCTTTGACATGTGGTGTCCACAACCCTAATCAAAGCTACTACATATCTCGATTATATTCAGTCATGCTATTCAATCCTTGTTTGGTTGAGTGTCTTGTCTCCTTGTGCCTTTTGCTTGATGTTGTGTTGTGTGTCTCATTAATTCATCCAACTCATGCCAATATATGATGAAATGTTGCACCCCTTTGGAACTGAATCAAAGCCAACCCGTCCTTCCATCTTGTGGTTTACTCAAGTTGTGATGAATCCACCAACTCACCCACCATTCCACTATGTGGCTTACTCAAGTTGTGATGGCTTTACTAACTCACACATCATTCCACTTGTAGCTTACTCAAGTTGTGGTAAGTCCACCAACTCACCCATTGTTGAGTTTTCCATACCCCCAACTTGTCCATGTGAAAGTCAACCTTATGCATCCATGTCCCAAGTCATATACACTATATGCCCAAGGATAACGCGACTAAGACATATGTATGGCAGGTTTGTCCATTAGTCAGGATCTGTGGTGACATATGCCTTAAGGAACTTTGCTCATCTATTTTGATTTCCAAGTGTGGAGTACTCATCCATATAACTCTTGGTTCCCCTTCTTAGGTTGTTTAACCAAGACTTCCCCTTGCATCCAACTTAATAGTTTCATTGCACAACCTATCTAATTGCAGGTACCTTCTTACCACACCATCCATTCTAATTGCCGGTGTCTTCTTACCACGACATCCATTCTAATTAAACAAAAATGTCACATAACTTTCTAATAAAAACCCTTACAGGAAAGAAAAAAGCTTTTACATAGAAACCATTATTTCACATACCAAGACATTTGTGTATACAAGGGTTTGGGAACCCTCTCACAGCTATTTTGCTGAAGAAGCACTCACATTTTTTTCTTCTTCACCACTTTTCACATTAAATTTCAAAAGCAAATACATTTGTTATAAAGTTAGTTAAACATTCGGTAAAGAAGCAGGTGCTTACAGATATATGCTTTTTCCACCTTTTAATACAATTAAGTCAATGATTTGAAGAATTTCAAACCACTTAGCATTGCATTTATCGCTTGTACCATGACTCTATTGTGAAGAGCACCATAAAACGTGGAAGAGTGGGATAATCTTCAAATTTTTAAATTACTTTATTTTTTTCCAAAATAGCAAAATGGCAAATAATTTTATAAGCTTGAGTTTGTAACTAAAAAGTCCTAATTCATACTCGTTTGTTGGAAGGATGTGATGCCATAACATTACATACTCAACGTTCTTTCGATTGTTTTAGTGACCCGATAAAAAGTAGTTAGGTTGCTAGGGGATTGACTTATTTTAATTTTAATTATTATTGTAGATGTGGATGTCGCTATCATGATGGTGTTGGATATTGGCTATTATGGTACATATGGATATTGTTATCATGATGTTTGATATGGGTATAATATGGATATTGTTATCATGATGTTTGATATGGGTCATTCACATCGTCTTATTTTTATTTTTTTGTTAGTTTTATATTTTTATGAGTTTTATTTGTGTATTTTATTATTTTTTGAAAATTTAATAGTGTAGTTCAGTTCAAAATCAAGATTAAGTTGATATAAAATTATTGTATAATTAGTATAGTTATTTCGTTTTAAATAGTTATGAAATGATAATAGACTTCATCATACTTACGTTTATAATATTTTATATATTGTAATTAAAAAAATTTAGTTATTATAATATATTTATTTTTTAATTAATTAAAAAATAAAAAGATAAAAAAATAATATTAATTTCAAGAATTTTATTTTAGATTAACACCATCTTATATTCACAATATATTCACAATGAGATATTATATAGACAATATTTTCAAAAAATAAATTCAAAGTTCCACTAATTTATATTAATTTATTTAATTTAATTAAAAGGCAAACACCCTCAACCAACTATAGTTTCGTATTACATATAATTATATTAGATTATTTAAAAATTAATAAATAACGACAAAAAGCTTAAGATGTAGCGCTTTGATATATATTATTATATAGATTATATATATTATATAATATATTATATATAGCACTACTATCTAATAAATAAATAACAATCCAAAAGGAAAAAGAAAAAACACAGCGCTTTGACTACCAGATATACCATGCTATCCATGACAACATGTTTTTTTTCAATAGAAAAAACACTTTCTTTCATTAATATAAAAGAAGTTACATATGCTTTGGACTTTCTCTATTTTCAAAATGATCACTATCATTCATACGAGATCCATACTTTTTCATTTCTATATCTAATATTATCTAATCAACCTATCCCTTGTTTATTTTTCTATACAAAATTATGTTTCCTCATAACCTAATATTTAAAAAAAGTTTTATGCCTCTAATCTCTAGTAGATGAATCTGCAACAAAAACTTGTAACTAGAAGCCAATCTACAAGAAACCCTATCGTGACTAGAACAAATATTTCTATTATATCTTGATAGAGCTTGCCCATTGAATTGAGCCTTTTTCAAAAATTGTGAAAATTATCATATCTGGTTCGATGTTGCAACCCTCCTTTTTACAATGCATCTGCCTCCTGATTTTTCTCGATATAAATATGAGTGAATGATAGTCTCTTGAATGTCTTTATTAGCATTCTATTCCTCCTAAGCCAATCCAACAATACTAGAGATTCTAATGATGATCACATATTAACCCAATCTATGATCACTTTGGAGTCTCCAAAGATGTCAATCTTCTCTATGGTGAGCCACTTAGCACAAAATAAGACTCCCCATAGTGCTATATGCCCTACTATGGTGATTGAACCTTCTCCTGAGAACCAACAAAAATGGAAGAAATATCCAAGATGCAACGCTTGACTACCCCACTGCCACATACCTTAAAAGATGAAGCCCCGTTGAAAAAACCTATACGGTAATTGGCCCATATATCCTTCATCTGAAAATGATGACTAGATAGTTACTCCTTGGTAGGTCCTATTTCCTAATAAAATGTTGAGATATCCATGTAGGTGTCCCTCACTTCTAGCGCAACTTGATCAAATATCCGTGTGTTCCTTTCTCTCCAAATTCCCCACAGGATATAAAAAGGTAGAGCATGAAACTCTTTGTTCTCCATGAACCACTGATAAAATCAATCTCCAATGGATGTCCGATCCCAATTGGCTTTTAAATGTAACATTTGAAAGACCCCAATCCATATTGAGATTGGAAATGTACACATTAAAAAGAGATGTGTCACCTCTTCATTGTCTCGGCAACATAAACCACATCTTTTAGGTCCTTTGAAACCTATTTTTGGCAAATTTTCCCAAGTAAGAATCTTATTGTGGATGGCCAACCAAGAAAAGAATTTCAGTTTTTGAGGTATATTCCAGCACCATGATTCATGGAACCATATGTGATTTGGAGCTTGGTTACACCGTTAGGTAATAAAAGAGTAGGCATATTTGACCATAATTTGTCCTTTCCTGAAACGATCGCCCCATGTCAGAATATCCTCTGATGATGACATAAAAATGCCAAAAACTCTCAGCTACTTTGTATACTT
The DNA here is from genome assembly GCA_000404065.3 of Pinus taeda. NCBI lineage: Eukaryota > Viridiplantae > Streptophyta > Pinopsida > Pinales > Pinaceae > Pinus > Pinus taeda. Next base: position 45,785 of record APFE030383552.1, read on the forward strand.
TGCCCACTCATTTGCTAAAACGCCCGATATAGCTATCTCCTCGGCCTCTAACCAAAGGATCGCTTAAAAGACTAGTCTGCGCTCAACATAAATATGACTAAAATAGAAAATTCTTTTACCGTGAAGATGATTAAGAAGATATAGAAAAAGGATATGATTACCAGTCAATCCATTGATAAGAGGCAACCCTATCTCCACCTTTGATCTAGATTTGACCTCCCATCTTAAATTATCGAACAACTAGTGTTTTTACTTCATCATAATCCTCCATGATAGAGATGCTACATTCTTTTCTAGAGACGCTTCACCAATCTAAGTCGACATCTGTTGAATTTTTAGGTATTTGGATTTTATAATATGTTTCCAAATATCTACACCATTCATTTTCATCCAAATATTTTTTACCAACAACACCAAATTGAAATTCTTTAAGTCTTTGATGCCCCAACCACCTACCTCAACATGTCTTCAAAGATCCTCCAAATGAACTAGCCACAATTTCTGAGTGTTGCTAGTGTCAACCCACATAAATCTAGAAATAATATCATTGATTCTCTTAATGATCTCTTTCAGAAGTAAGAATATATGCATCCGATAGATTGATATGTTCTATAATTCGAATTAATTAACGCAAGGCGGCCTCCCATCGATAGCAACTTGGAAGACCATTGTAACAACTTTCTTTCATGTTTTTTCATAATATAATCCTAGTGTTTCACTTCATAATTATTTGGCTTTAGCAAAAAACCCAAATATCTAAATTCCAGAATTCAAAGGGATTATATTTACTCCAAATATTTTCACTATCTCCAGAGTCTCTGTATCCTCGAGGTTAACTGGAATCGATGTTGACTTTCCTGTGTTCATTAATAAACCTGAAGCCTCCCCAAAACCTAAAAGAATCTAGAAGAAAGCAAACCAGTTTACTTTGGGAGCCTTTCCTATTAGAAGTACATCATCTATGGACATAAGATGAGATAAGGAGATGTTTCTAGACAACCTACAACCTGTAATATAACCGCAAGCTCGATCCACCTTGATTCTTCTACTAATACCATCAATAATTATCAGGAACATGAGAGGAGAAAGATCACACCACTGTCTAAGGCCTTGTGAAGCCTTAAAGAAAACAAATGGAATATTTTTTATGATAAACACATAGCTTACAAAATAAATACATACCATAATCCAATATATTATCTTTGATCCAAAGCCAACCTTGTGAAGTATCAATCTTAACACCTCCAAATCGACTTAGACATATGCTTTAATCATATTGATCATCATAAGACATGCCTCGAACTGTTGATTTTTTTATAGAGTGTATGCATTCTTGAGAAATAATAACCACGTCATGTATCTATGTTTATTCTAAAAGCCAAATTTCTTTGAAGAAATATGCCTGAATAGATATGGCTTTATCATGTTTGTAATGATCGTGGAAACTAATTTATATACAATATTGCAAAGAGAAATAGGTTGATAGTACAAAAAGGAAAAATGCTTCGCTACTTTAGGAATAAGAGTTATGAAATTAGCATTAATCGATCCTATCATCAAACAATGTTGACAATATTCCTCAACCATCTCTTTGAGCTCCTCAATCATCATATCTTGAAAGTGTATGAATAACTCCATTGTCCAACCATGAGGACTAGGGCTCTTTTCTCTTCCTAATACTTTTAGAACCGCTAGCACCTCTTCTTTATGAATCAGTCTCCCCAAATTTTTGTTATCCACCTCATTGAGCATAGAAGGGAAAATATTGATAGACTCTAGTTATTTCTGAAAATGGTTGCCAACTCTAGCTCTGTACAATGTGCTGAAAAATATGAATTCTTCACTTTGGATCTTGTTTTATGAATATACATTCTTTCCCTCATCAGCCTTAACATACAAAATGGAATTATGTTTTCTCCTAGAAGACACTTGTTCATGGAAGAATTGAGTGTTTCTATCTCCTTCTGCCACCCATGTGGCCCTACTCTTTAATCTTCATTCCTCTTCTTAAGCCATTAAAATCTTATTCTTTCTTTCCTCGAGGATTAAGATCTTCTTATTAAATTTAGAGGAAAATACATCCATATTTGAAGGGTCTAATAAGGCCCTAATATGTAAATCTATCTCAATCATCTCCCTAAATGTAACCTTCTTCTTATCCCGATTCCAGTTTTTGTTTGTCTTCTTGAACACTTTTAACTTATGACTGATGGCATCCATAGGTGATATATCCCCCCCCCCAGATCAGAATTGAATCATGTATCTCGAACAAATTGATGAGCACCAGTATTGCACCAAGAATGTTGCAACTCTTGGGGCTACCGGCTTTACTTTATCAACCTGGGGTTTGTACAAACTTGGAGGTGACAATGCTATATACACAAGTAAAAGTGATGGTTCTGCCTTTTGTCACTGTTCAGCTAGTGAGAGACCACTAGGGTTTTTAAGCCATACTTCTATGGATTCAGAAGAAGCTTTATTACTGATGAAAGAAATATAAATTTGCTCTAAGAGAAAACTTGTCTACTGCAGTAAGTAAAAAGACTGAAATCCAATGCTAAACACACCATTTCCTAACTAATTGCTAAGAAACTATGCTTTACAAAAATTCCAAGGGCTAACATGTATGAAATGCTACTGTCCTAAGCATGGAAGTTCAAAACATCAAACATCACTATTGTGCATGTAAAGGACTGAAATAAATATGTTTTTTTCTTTTTATTCTTTTTATGGAAAAACAAGTGTGAAAGCTAATCTCTTTTGGTGATGTGGCGAGTGGCTTAGGGATACTAGTGGATGGTTGGAATTTTTGGGAGACCCTTATTTGACCTTGTGTGGATTCTTGGAGGTTTTCCCTCAATTTGACCTCAAAACAGGCCAGTACAGGAAAACCTACAGGATTCCCTGTATTTCTACAGGATACATCCGAGAGCAAAACGATGGGCGCTGGAGGTGATGGAAGGCTTAGGGAAGGTGGTTGGAGGATGGAATGGAGTGAGAAAATTCCTAGGATCACTCAAAACTCAAAACCAAGGTTGGGAGATGGTTGGATTTGCTCAACATGCTTGGAGAAGTTTCCATGTAAAATGATGAAATAGGTGAAGGTCTTAGTGAAAGAAAGGAATGATTATGGATGGATGAAGTTGGAAGGAGGTTTCTTTCTATGAAATCTTTCTCTACTTCTGAAATACCTACACTGCATCAGACAATGATATTTTCCCAAAAATCATGTAAACAAGAAGAATTTCAATGAGCTAGAAAAACACAGTTTAATGAGCTAGCTCTCTACTTCATGCATGAGGAAAATTTGTAGAATAAATAAAATCTTTGATGAGATCTACTGTAAGACTGAAAATGGAAGAAATGGTAATTAAATCCTACACTTGTAAAATAATCAAATGTTGGTTCAAGTACAACAAACACTAAATTCTATGAGAAAGTATAAATCTGTCTTTTTGGGGCTGCATAGGGGTCCTTTCCGCAAATCATGATCCCTGAAGGAAGAGGTGAGGCCAAGACACCTACTGACAGCTTTGTGATACTCCTTTTATCCCTTCTAACATGTTGCTAAAGTAAAGCACAAATGGAAGTGTTGTGCAAGCTCCTCCCAGGGTCCAGCAAGAGATTTCCTCTACTTTGACAAGCTCACCCACTCCCACTATGGCAACAAGAAAGGATGGTAATCTCTCCTCACAAGTTAACAATGGAAGTCCTAATCCCAGCAGCATTTACCCTTTGGAATGTTCAGCTTTCAACCTCCCCTCCTCTGGCCTAATGCCTGTATTTATAGTGTTCTAGAGGAAGTTATTCAGTTCCAACATCAATGGGATACTCC
>APFE030383558.1:0-14011 GCA_000404065.3 Pinus taeda
AATCTTTATATAAAAGTTGAAAATGACAAATTGCTAATACTTGTTGTGTATGTAGATGACATTATTTTTGGCAGCAATGAAGAAGAGATGAGTCAAAGCTTTGCCTTGGTCATGCAGAAAGAATATGAAATGTCCTTGCTGGGAGAACTGACATATTTCCTTGGTTTGCAAATCCAACAAAAGGAAGAAGGAATCTTTTTATCTCAAACCAAGTATCTCAAACAGATCTTGAAGAAATATGGCATGGAAGATGCAAAACCAGTATGTACACCCATGGCCACAGGATGTAGCCTCAGTGCAAATGATGAATCTACAGCAGTACATCAACCAACCTACAGATCTATGATGGAAGTCTACTTTATTTGACAGGTACCCGACCGGACATCATGCATGCAGTAGGAATAGTTGGTAGATTTCAGGCAAATCCAAAGGAGACTCATCTTCAGGCAGTAAAGAGAATTTTCAAATATCTTCAAGGGACACGAAATTATGGATTATGGTATCCTAGAGATACAGATCTCACACTCCATGCTTATACAGATGCAGATTGGGCCGGAAGCGTGGATGACAGGAAGAGCACAAGTGGTGGTGCGTTCTTTATGGGTTCCAGATTAGTATCTTGGTTCAGCAAGAAACAGAGTTCAATTGCCTTGTTTACAGCGGAAGCGGAATATGTTGCTGCTGCATCTTGCTGCACTCAACTCCTTTGGATGATGCAGACCTTGCAGGATTTTCAAATCACTTGTACACCACCTATCTCTATCTTATGCGATAACACAAGTGCAATCAGCATCTCAAAGAATCCCGTCATGCATTCAAAAACCAAGCACATACCAATCAAGTATCATTTTCTCCGGGAACAAGTGCTTGAACAAAAGGTCAAGTTAGAGTATGTTCCTTCTAAGGAACAAGTTGCTGATATTCTCACCAAACCATTGCCCAGGGAGACTTTTGAATACCTCAGGCAAAAGCTGGGGGTTGTTGATGCATCATCTTATTGTTGAGACTCTTCTGATTGTTGGTTATACGCATGATTCATCTGGGTATATGCGTACATGTGCTGGGTTGCGGCATAGGTTCAGGGGGAGAATATAATGCATTGTTGGCATTATGGAGGATGTACAAAAGGAGATCATGGGAGCTGGTCTGAATATAGCTGCAATATGTCTCTATCTCTTTCTTGGTCATTCATGGTGTCTGGTAGATTATGGTTCTTCTTTGCAGATCTGGTTCATATTCAGGGGGAGCATGTTCTTACGGGGAGCATAACCCTTTGCCCTTGATGTCAAAGGGGGAGAATGTCGCTGAAGTTTTTGAGGTTGCCATCAAGTCCAAAGGGGGAGATTGTTGGCATTATGTTTCTGGTATGGTTATATGTTACAGATGTTGTACTTGATGGCAACACCCATGACATGGCTCTCAATATGATGAGAATTAAGAACTACGCAGGAGAAAAGTTCACGGAATTTTATGCAGAGAAAAGTTTATAAAAGTTTATTTCATGTGGAGAAAAGTTCACAGAATTTTATGCAGAGAAAAGTTTATTTCATGTGGGAAAACTTACCTTTGGTCCATGGTAGTTAGTCCTTGGAATTTGAACCTATGGTTTTTGGACCATGGCATCTCGACAGACGTGTTGATCCCTAGTATTGAGTTGATGGTATTGGTTTGTTATGGTTTTGGCCTATGGTATTGGTCCATGATTTGAGGAAGAGCTTGCCTATATAAAGCAAAGGAGATCATTTGGCTTGTGTATGCTTTTGGGTTGAATATCTTAAGATCTGAAATATTGGGTTATTGTTTCAAAAGCTCGATCTATATAAAAGTGAAGTGGAAAGCAAATTTGTGAAGGGTGATCTCTCGAGCACTGCAGCTGCGGAAGTGCGGAGCCGCTGTAGGAGACGCTGTAGGAGGCGCCGCAGGAGACGCCGAAGGAGGCACCGCAGGAGACGCCGAAGGAGGCGCCGCAGGAGATGCCGAAGGAGGCGCCGCAGGATGCGCCGAAGGAGACGCCACAGGAGGCGCCGCAGGAGACGTCGAAGGAGGTGCCACAGGAGACGCCGCAGGAGGCGCCGCAGGAGACGCCACAAGAGCTGCCGCAGGAGACGCCGCAGGAGGCGCCACAGGAGACACCGCAGGAGGCGCCACAGGAGATGCCACAGGAGGCGCCGTAGGAGACGCCATAGAAGGCACCGTAGGAGACGTCACAGAAGGCGTCACAGGAGACGCCACAGGAGGCACCACAGGAGACGCCACAGGAGGCACCACAGGAGGCGCCGCAGGAGATGCCGCAGGAGACGCCGCAGGAGGCGCCGCAGGAGGCGCCGCAGGAGACGCCGCAAGAGGCACCGTAGGAGACGCCGCAGAAGGGGTTCTGGGTTTAGTTTTTTGTTATTGTGGATCTGGTTATCTGGGTGACTTACTGGTACTTGATGATCATTTGATATTTATGGATCCAGTTTGAAAATTTATGAAAAGTGGTCCTTGAAAGAAAAGAAGTAGGGGGTTATAGATCCCTTCCAGGAGAGACTGGAAAACGAGAGAGAGTTGTAGCTCTCTGCAGGTTGCAGCCTGCGTACTGGTAAAGGACTGCACCAGTACAAGACCATTGTAAAAGGAGTTTCTAATTTGAAAGAAGATAGAGACATATTGCAGCAGGTGGTTTTCACCCACATTGGGTTTCCACCTTATATCTGGTGTTCTTTGATGTGATTGTCTATTTTTCTTGTTCATGCTCATTGTTTTATGGCACTGATATGCAAAAATAATTCAAAGTATAAATAAGGAAGAATTGTTAAAAGGACTAGATAATACTGATTCACCCCCCCTCTCAGTATTATTTTCAACATTCTAGTGTTGGAATATGAAAGAAAGTAATTTTGCAGGAAAATAAATTAAATGAATTCTCAAAATACCCTGCAACAATCTTTGAAAATGTAAATCTATGTTTATCCTCAATAGAGTTGTGTGCCAGGTTAATAATTAGACCCTTGAAGATATCTTACTCTTATAGATCTTCCTCCCTGTACTAAGTTATTATTCTTGTAATTTTTCAATGTGCTTGCACTAGTACCAGAACAAAGCTTTGGTGTTGGGAGCATATTTTACACTTGTATTGAAGATGTATATATTTATGCAAGAACTCTAAGCCTCAAGGCTAGAGCACTCTATTCCTGTATGAGGAGATAGATTCTTGTACCGGGACAAAGTTTCCTGCACCAATTTTTCCAATCCTTCTTTCAAGAAAATAAAGAATGTGTTAATTAAGGAAAATAGCTTACAAAGGTGAACAAAACTTCAAAACAAATTCCTCAAACCGAAAGATGCTTCAACTAATCTTAATGTCTAAAAAAAGAATTCATTTCCAAAGTCAAAGCTCACTCTTCTTTAATTAAGGAACTTCTGCATGTAATCTAAGAGATTATTTAACTGTGGCAACAGGTTTCAATTATGTAATAGTTATACACATGAACTGATATGCATTCATAACCTATTGGGATCGGAAAGATTTATTTTAAGAATCATTATGCATGAATCAGATCTTTCTTAAATAGCATGAAGTGCAGGCACAAACTAGTGTGTGTCGCGATAACGTTCTATTTCAGAAGTGTATTTAATTGAAAATATCAAAAGAACTTCATAATAGAAATCAAAATTTTCATAATTGCATTAAGACTTAATAAAAATCACACTCTTCGGGACCACATTAAGACTTATCAAATAAAAAAAATGCCATTACTATGATGAATCAAAAGAATCAATATGCGAAACTCTAAATGCACTAGTGCAGGAATGCATGCTTGCACGATCCAGGCAGAAAATGATATTAAACATCAAAGAAGGAAATCATAAGATTAAACTTCAATCGAACTCGTGCACCACAGATATATCACATTGCAATGAAATCAGATTCAAACTTTGCAGAAAGATAAAAGAAACATCTACTTACTTCACACTTTGCATTAAAAGTAATTAACACACCCTAATTGAAAAATAGAAGATCATGAGAGAGAACAAGTTGGGTTGGCTGGGCCCTAGCCAACCAACTCATTTCTCTGTTTAGGAAATGTAAAGACTCAACTCTTTAATCAACGCATAAACATAGAATTACAGTGAAAGATTGAGAAATCATGGCGTAGTTACTTTCTATTAATGATCAACAAATATACATCATGAACTTGAATAGAGACCTGAATGAGGGCAATATAAGCCAAATTATAAAAGGACAGAATCATAGTATCCTTTCTATATCTATCACTCACTACCATTCTCTATCTGAGTCCTATGTTTTATATATCAATTCAAGCCTGCGGTCGTAACCAAATTACAAAAGCATTCCAATCTAAGCATTTTAGCTATAACAAAATAACAACAACAACTTGTGCTAAGCCTTTCGGCTATAACAAAATGATATTCTAGGTATTCATTTGGCGACCTAATCTCCACCATATCCCTAATTTTCCTTTATGCTCCAAGCCCAACTCTAGTTAATCGTTCTAGAGCATGGTGTCTACATGGAGTGGTGAGTTGTCACCGCAGTTGAAGATTCGCCAGTGGTGTAGGAATCCTACCTACACTCAACCATGCTAACAATATGATTAATTCATTGTCTATCAAATACTTCGAGGAAGAGAATTATTAGCTGCAAATATTTAAAGGCATAAAATCTATGAAAATGACTAATTAAGAAAGTTCGTAACCCTTAAACATGAAACATAAAGCTAGTGTAGGAAGGGACACCATTCTTGGACTAGTGCAGGAATAACGGGGTTTGCAAGGTTAAAACAAAGCTATCGGGTTATGGTTTTGAAGGGAAAAAGGGTTAAAAAATGAAGCAATTTAGCCTATCAACATCCTCCCCTCATTAAGTTATTGTGGGTCCTCACACAACCTTTACCTGCTGCAAAAAAACCAAAACATAAGGGACTCCCTTTAATTCTGAACTTGTCTATTGATCCCAGCTTTCATTATCTTTTCCTTCTAGCTTCGAACCTTTTTAAGTTTCTTGGTCACCTTCTTAAGACATTCATAACACTTTGAAGCCCGATAGTTACATAACTTAACTTGTCGCTTCTGTTCCTTCACCTCCCCTACCAACTCTACATTTTCTCATTTTTACTTTGTATACTTCTCTTTCATGGCTCAATTTAACACCTCCAAGCCATAAAAATGTTGCTTGAGTTCTTCTATACGACTGTCCAAGCAGAGGGTGGAGTTCTCCATTATAAATTCCTTGGGCGTTGCATTTTTAGGAGTCAACTCTAGACATGTGCCATCATCACCATGGTCGAAGTTATCATGGCCACCTTTCACTTCCTCCACTGTAATATCATCAAGGGTTTCAACACCTAGAATATCAATGTTACTAAGGGTATCAGTGCCCTGCATTTTTACCTTATCAGGGGTTTCAATACCCTGCTCCTTAGAGTTGTTAAGGGCTTCAGTACCCTACTCATCTATCTCACCAGGGGTTTCAGTACCCTTCTCTACGAAACCATTGAAGGTTTCAGCACCCTACTCATTCATCGCATCAAGGGTTTCAATACCCTTCTCTTCAAAATCATTGGGGGTTTCAACACCCTGCTCATTCATCGCATCAAGGTTTTCAGTACCCTACACTTCAAAATCATTGGGGCTTTCAGCACCCTGTGCCCTATCATCCATCTGACCCTCTGATGGGTCCTTACTTGTACTCAACATCACCTTCCTTTTCTTCATTCTGCCAAGGAGGATCGATAAGGGTGTGCCATCTTCCTTCTCCACATAGTCACCATCAAGCATCGTGTGAGCTGTGACCTTAAAAAGAACCAAAATATTATCTTCACCTAGAGAAGTAGGTGGTGAGTCATCCAATAGTATCAGAGAGGTTGAATTAACATGACCCACCCTTGAGAAGGCAGTTCTTCGCCTAGCCGACCTCCTGGTCTCAGTAGGATGCGAGGTCATGTTTCTGATGTCTTGTTTTTGCCTGCACTCCTGTTCTAAGCCGAGTCCAGTTTTTCTACATTATTATTTTAGGTCATCTTCTCTGCACTTTTCTTTTGAGTTGACTTCTTTATTCTTCGGCCCCAAAAATCCTTCAATAATTCCTCCCAAGTCACACTTCTAGCTTCCAGTTTCTTCTTAACTAATCTTGTGATCAGCTCGTGGTGATATAATTTGCATGCGCCATGATTGAATTTTCGATTTTGATCCCCCTTTTCCATCTTTTCTAAACTTCTAAGAAAATAATATGGTAAATTGATGAGCTTACTGGACTCGAAGTGCAAGAGTAGGCGTATGTGTTAGAGGAAAGTTAGTGAATAGCAGCCTTCACAAGTAAGGAAATTCTGCAACACATACAGGAGATCCTTCTACTTGCCTATCATGGTGTTCCACTAGAGGTTGTTCATCTATTCCACCTTTTGCTTTGGGTTGACCACGAACTGATGCCACAATTTATGTTCTAACTTCTCCTTCTTGAACCAGTTCTCTCCTACTGCTAGCAACCCTATGGCTTGAGATATTGATTCTTCTGTTACTGCAAATTCTAATGAATCGACCTTGGCTCAACTCCCATCAAAGGTCCGGGAAAAGGTTATTGCCACAGATGAGTCAAACCCATCAAACTTTTGCAGGAACGAGAGGAACCCAGATTCTTGCAACATTGCAATACTATTCCTGTACTCGGCTGTCTATTTCATCTCTATGGATCATGGCTCAATCCTTTCAGGCACCATGTCTGTTCAAATTCACCCTCTTTATTTTAAAAAGGTGTCACAACAAAAAGAACTCAAATTGTGATCACAATACACACCCACCATTATATCAACAATTTCCCAAAGGGTCGTGCTTCATCATTAAAAATACACAGATGCGAATGTGAATTGGTGCAGGTACAAGAAGGCTATAATGATTGGGAGAGACGACGTTTAGAAAATAATTTCACATAATGGTCATGGAAGGTTGGACATGGGGTGAGGCTATTATTATCAGGTGATGAGTTTTTCAAGGGAAGGCAAGTATCGAATTCCGATAGAATCGTACTGCTCCACATTTACTCCATGATTTCACATAAAGCGTACTTTAGTACTCATTGAAAAGATAAGATTTTATAACCTAAAATATCCTTGTACTTAAATGATTTCTTCCAAATCTAGTAAATGATGAAACAAAGCATTAATCATAATATAAAGTGAATGTCATGATCTGCAGTTGGTAAAGTTGTTCTACCTGTACAAAGGTTCATGAAACAAAAGATAAGCGTTAATACGCTTTTTTTTCTGCACCAGGTGTTCCTACACTAGAACATATGTTTTTGAATTGGGCATGCTCAGCAGTGAGGATTCCTGCACTGAATTGTGTCTGCACCCACCATGCCTGCACCGAGCACACTTGCACTTTAGACATGCTTGCACCACCCATGACTGCACCGAATTTGCTTGCACTTTGAACACACATTCCTACACTAGGGGTATTTGTAGCATAATAGGAGCCAAAAGAGTATTCTGATAGAATACAATTCATAGATTGGATTTTAAAAAAATTGTTGACTATACAAAGGAGATTTTATTCACCATTCCTTAGTGTTAACATATGCCTTTCGATCTAATTTGTGGGTTCACATCAGATCCTGCAATCAATCCATGAGGGAAAAAAGAAGTGGAAAAAAAGGGTAAATTTTTAGAATGGGAAGTAAATTAAAATACAAAATTCAAGAGAAAAGACACCAAGAGGGATAAATTGAAGAGGGATTTTGGGGAAAAAAGTTCAAGGGAAAACAGGGAAATACGAAATTGGATAGGGAAAATTCTTTGAAGAAAGGGATGGTAATTTTTAGGATAAAAAGAAGGAAATAAGGGCATTTATTTTAAATGGGAATGGAATAAAGGGAGAATTTCACTTGATATCTGCCTGGATAATGTTGATCCATAAAATAAATGCATCGGGAATTGAATGTTATCTGAAATAAAAAATTTCTTGCCAGCTATCCCAAACTTGGATAAGGGTCTGGTTCTTGTACTTGAACCTGCTTCTTCTTGGTGACAATTAACACATCTAAAGGTCAAGCAGCATTCCCATTTTATTAGAATTGATCTTCCTGCCACAAAGCTAGTTTTCAGGTTGATCCTTGTACAATCATATCAATAGAAATGATTTTCACAATCATAGGAAAAAATCTTTTTCTTTTTCTTTTTCTTTTTAAGTTTTTTTCTCTTATTTTTAATTATTTATATATATATTTTTATTTTCCTTCAATTTCATTTCAAGACAGAAGAATTTAGATCACAATAGGCTGGCATAGCCACCTACCAACTGAAGTTCAGACTACTACTGCACTTGCTGCAAGAAGTCTTCCTTTGTGATGGGCTAAAAATATACATTAAGCCTATGCCCATTCACAAGGAAAATTGAATCTCAACCATCGATGGCTTTGACTTCTGCAGCCCCATTGTCGAAGAATTGAATCACCTCATGGGGTCCCATCCAATGAGTATGGAACTTCCCTTTAAAATATTTAAATATAGAATCATAGAGAAGTTCCCAATCACCTAGTTGCTGCACCAAAATATTTTGTTGAACAACATCCCTTCAGAACTCATCCAATTCATTTAGCTACAATAGACATTATTGTTGTGCTTCCGAGAGATCTAGACCCAACTGAACTGTAGTCCTAAAAGTCTTTATCTAAAATTCAATTGACAAAAGGACTTGATTTACGTACACCAGCTCATATGGTGTATGCCTCGTGTTGTTCCTCCAAGTAGTTTGATAAGCCCATAAGGCTTCAGGAAACGGACTAGCCCAATCCTTCATGTGCATGTTTATTGTTTTGGTGAGGATGGATTCAATCACCTTATTTGTGAATTCCACCTATCCATTTGCTTGCGGGTGGGACAGTGTAGATTTCATATGCCGAATCTTATATTGATTCATGACTTCCTGCACCAAGTTAGAAACAAACTATGGTCCATTGTCAGAAAAAATTTATCTATGAACACTAAATCTAGTAAAAATTCCATTAAACAAAAATCAACAACAACATTTTCAATGGCAAAAGAAACAACTTTACCATCTACCCATTTAGTAACAAAATCAATACAAACCAAGATATGCTTTTTATTTAAAGATGTGGGATTTATGGGTCCTGTTAGTGTCGGTATCTTCATCCTTCCATCAGTGATCAAATTCTCTTTCTTGCATGCATTTTAGGTGTCTCATCTGATCAGTTGCATTCCATTAGGTCATGGATCAACTGATGGAAGTGGTTCATTGTCAAATTTCCCTCATGCTTTCATCTGCTGGCCTATTTCCATATGTACAAGTCATCTGCTGTCGTTTTTATTTCATTTCATTTGAAGTAGTCATTTTAGGGTTTTCAAATCTCATTAGGTCTAGGGTTTCCCACTATGATCTTCAAAATCTCAATAAGAGGCCAACAGTCACATAAGGATTTTCAATAAGTTTATAAAGTCACAAATATTATTGATGATTTGCTCCATAAAGGGCTTTTACCTCAAAACTCTATTTTGAGGTGAAAACAGGGATTTTCCATTTCTTGTACAAATTTTATGTAATTATTGTTTTCATATGTAATAAAGCATCATATGTAGCCCTTGGTCACCTTGCCAAACTCTTGCACTCCATCTCCTGCACAAGAGACAAGAAAATCCAAACATTAGTCCATCAAATGACAAGACAAAACCAAACTATAAAACAGGGTTTTAAAAAAGAAAAGTGAAAAGCAACTTTAGAAAGTGGTTTTTTCCTAAAAGAAAAATTAGAGTCCAGCTGTATATAAAGTGATCCTTTGTATTAGAAGACTTCATTTGTGCTAAAGAGAGAGAGAACAAGAAGAAAATAGTGCTTTGAGGAGAGAGAGGACAAATCCCAACAATTTTCAAATTTCTTCTTGGCACGGTGCACCTGGGCACTGGCGTGACACACCTGCTCAATGCTACGCATTGAGCACAGGAATTACAAATAGTTTTTAACAGGAACGACGCACCTGCCAAGTGCGGCACACCAGTCTACCAAGCCAAAAACTCATCCCATCGATTCTCTAAAGCTCCAAATTTTGCAAATATCATCCCTCCAAGTAAGTAAACCCTCCCATTCACCGTAGCAAGAGATTTATTCATTCTTGATGATGTTTTGAAAGGTAAAAAATTAAACCCTAAGTTGTTTCAAAGTTGCCTTGAAAAAACTGTCTAGGTTTTTGTAGTTTTTGTCATTCTTTTTGTTTATAATCCCTTGCATAATTTTTCCATATCCCATTCCTCTCCACTAAATTTCCCTAATTTTATTTCCCTTTCCCTCTCTCATTTACACTCATTTTAGCCCCTTATTCCCAAACCCTAAGCCCTACACCTAATTCTCACTATTCCCCAAACCCTAATCTTCATTTCCAAAACCCTATCATTCCCTAGTAACCCTACAGCCAGTAGTTTCAATCCGACTTCTTCACCCCTGTGAGCATGACCTGATGCAATGAGTGCTAAGTGAACTATTCGAAAATCATGAGAAATTAGTCAGTTACGACTACCTCTCATGGAAATGGTCATACGTGAATGACTTACTTAACGCAGTTGAATCCCAAAAATGATATCTAATATAATGCACTGCGTAAACCCCCATACTTAAAATCAAAACCTTCCTTTCACTTATATTATCAGTCCACTCATCAATCCTAAAGAAGAAAACATCAGTCACCTATTCTTGAGAAAATCTCTTCATACTCATTATTTTACACCATACATTGGCAAATATGGAAATAGATTCATCTTATGAAAGGGATGAAGAAACTATGAGTGATTCCTCCCAAGAGATTCATGTACCAAGAAAACCGCATAACGGAGGAAAACACATCTGGGAGGAGCCCACCACACTCACAGAGTTATTAGCTTGTCCTCTTGTAGTAACATGTTTTAAACATCAGTCTTGCTACCAGTTTTGTGAGATGGTGGAGAGGGTGAAATACCACCATGAACTTGCTACACTATTTGTCCTTCATCTTCACAATGGCCACGTGAACTTAGCAGGTCTTTCCTTCACTTTGACACCTGAAACTACAGCTGCAGCAACAGATATTCCAAATGTAGGTGAACAGTGGAACAAAGGACAGCTTGTGGGCAAAGAGCATTATGAGCCTTATATCAAGGCTAGTTATCAAAATCAAATGAGCAGGGTCTTTCCTTTCAGATACATACAGGACACTTATGCCTCACTCATGAAGCTTGTTATCAAATACTTCAATCAAGAAGGGAGATTTTCTTTCTTGTACACTTATCATGTTAGATTATTGATGAATTTCACTAGAGTCAGGATGATGAACCTCCCCTATTTCATATGTAGAAATATTGAGAAAATGGCTACATTGGTGCAAAGAAAACCTCTTCATCAATAGTTCAATAGCATTTATCATTTTTCATTGATCAAGATTGTTGTTTTTCTTTAGCTGAGTTTGTTGAACGTTTCATGGGATACTTTAATTTCACATGAGGTTTTCAAAAGCCCTCAAGTGACCCCATCAGTGTTTCGAGAGAAAGGAGGGCCTTCAAATCAGCCAGAGGTTCATAAGACTCAGCTACAGGAGTGCCAGTATTTGTTACTTATGAAAAAGGCATAAGGATATTATTTGCAGCTACCAAACGAATACTATCTCCACCTGGGGTGGAAGGGGTCTTGTTTCCTTCACCATATAATAGGCAAATGATATCTTCACCGAGGGTGAAAGGGGCTTTGCCTTCTTCTTCAGCAGAGTAGGTACAGGATAGAGGGAAGCAACCATTGCATGAGGAAGGGCCTTCTAAAGGTTAGGAGAGACATTTTATTTTGATTTAGGAGGAGGATACTGATTTGGGCTCCCAAAACTCAACACTCAAGGAGATCATCAAAGGACAAGAAGATGACATCCATGCCTTATCTCTTAACCTTGAAAGGGCTATGTGGATCATTAATTACCTTTAGCAACGGAACAAGCAGTTGGAGGATAAACAAACAATCATGGAGCTGCAAACCATAAGGGAAAACAGGTAAGTAGCAAAAAGAAATAAAGTCAAATTGACACCCCTTGAGCAAGAGATTGATGCTGACCAGGAATCATGGATAGAGACGGTGGATATGCATTTGGAGAAGCTTCTTGAGAAAGCCAACAAGGAGAAAAGGGTGTTGCGCCACGTGGCTTATCACTATTTGGCATGAAACAAAATTTGTAAAACAAGGATAAGAAGACTAATTGCCAAGTTGAGGAAGACTTTGAGGAGCAAGAAAGAAAAAGATAAACTTAATATCTTGGCTGAAGCTTCATTGGCCCAGCATAGCACTTGACATAGATCACTCATGCCAAATTTCAAGAAATTTGGTAAACTTTTTGGCAATTTTGAATTTTTCATGGAAAAAATAGGTTTTTCCGGTAGGTGCATAGCGTCATCTGGCGCTCGCTTTTGATAGGGAGCTCCATTTGAAGAAAACTCGCCCTTTTTGGATTCCTTATGAAAATTTATGCATGCTCAGAAATTACAAGTAAATTTTGACAAATTTTGGACCTCCAAAAGGGCCGAAAACACCTGAAAAATGCCCTCTCTACCACTTTTTGGCCACACAGGAAGCAATCTTGGTAGATTGTAATTTTGGAGGAGAAAATGGACACCAAATTCAAAAATTCCACTTGTCCTAGAAAATAGACAGACATACCTTTCAAAAAATCCATCTTGGAGAAACTTTGGTGAAGGGAAAGGCCTTCAAATTCAGCTAGGAAAAGGCATTATGCATAGAAAAATGGCACTACGCACAAGATGAAAAAGTGCCAAGTTTGCTCAAAAACCTCTGTTTTTCGCCTAGTTTTTCCTCAGTTTGACTTTTTATCTCTCATGGTAAAACTCGTGATGTAAATTGATGTAAATGAATGTACTTTGATGTAAAAATGATGAAAATTGACTCAAGGAGGTAGATTCGTCATGTATAGGTAGTTTTGAACTGAATGAATAAGTTTCCATACTTTTAGAGGGAAGCTGTTCCACTACCTATTTTTCAGTTCCTAGTTTAGATCTTTTTGAAATAGCTCTTAGACGCATGGATTCGACCCCTAAAGGATAGCATGGGTGGCTTGTTGACTATATCTAGTACTTTTTTGGTCATTTGTCAAGGTTGGACTCTTGTGAATGCTTTGAACACTATTGTATATCATCTCTACAGTTTGGCAAGGAAATAGACCAGGGTTTGTAGCATTTTGTGGGATTCTTGTTGCAAGGTGACTTAGTATTGTTTTTCCTTATGTAATTCAAGTTATCATATTTTTATGTGTGCCATTACCTCTCTCTTTTCAGCTTAACTAAATGAATCAAGTATAAAGGTGGAAATCATTGATGTTGTTGTGCTCTACCTTAGGGTTTGTTTAGTTTTACATGTTTTCTATTGTTTGAAGAGGACTCATGACACTTCCATGCCCTATTCAAAGTACTAAAGCATTTTCCTACCTTGCCCTACAGAAATCTCTGCAAGACTGAGTTCATTCCCTAGACCGAAAACTACCTTTCACTTTTGATCCAGCAAACCAACATAAAATTCAATCAAACTCCTTTGAGCATATACCTAGCCTAAAATTAGTCTTTATATCAGTCATCTCAAGCCTCATTTGCTATATTTTCCTGATATTTACAAGGAGAGAGCCCTCTCCTGACCTGGTAGGGCTGGATACCCGGTTAAGCGTGGTTTGATGTTACCCTAGACCTTCCTTTCTCAATATGAGGTAGATTTAGGCCCTAAGAGGTCCTTGTTATGAAACCCGCTCAAGAAAAGATAGAAAAGATAGATCAATGCCTTAGAATTCAGCCTATTCGAGGGGGAAACCTCCTTTACATTACATAAATGAACAATTCTTGGATGATACAAATGAAAATAACTCCTCTCTATATATAGGAGTCTAAGGGGTCATAACATAATGAGAGCCTAAATAACAATAATAATGTAAGGGCACAATAATAACAATAGTGGGCTTCTATGGAGCACAATAGTAACAATATGGGCACTA
>APFE030383558.1:15236-70347 GCA_000404065.3 Pinus taeda
GGGTAAACCTGTGATAAAATCCATTGAAACCTCCTCCCAACGTTGGCTTGGAATGGATAAAGGTTGTAATAGACCCGGTGTCTTAATTGTTTCAACTTTATTTTGCTGGAAAAACAAACATTCCACCACAAAATTTTGAATATCTGATTTAAGACGCTCCCAAAAAAATTCCTTCTTAACCCTTTGGTAAGTTTTTAAAAATCGCGAGTGCCCTCCTAAGGGATAAGTGTGCAATTCCATAAGAATCTTTTGTTTTAGCTGGGAATTCTTACAGAGGTATAAGCAATCTTTGTACCATAACGAATCATTTTGCCAGCTAAATGTATCCGACATACTAGAATCTTGTTGTAACTTTCGAATAAGTGCCCACACTTCTTCGTCATTCGTCCATTCCTCCCTTGCTTCATTTATCCAATCTGGTTGGATAATAGAAATGGCACACAACAATGCTTCCACATCCTCATCCTTTCTTGAGAGTGCATCTGCCACCACATTTTGCTTCCCTTTGTTGTAGATGATTTCAAACTCATAACTCGACATCTTTGTGACCCACTTTTGTTGCTCTTTAGAGGATAATATTTGTTCTAAAAAGTATTTAAGGCTGTTATGATCTGGTTTTACCTTGAACTGTCTTCCCATTAGGTAGGGTCACCATTTCTTAAGTGCATGGAGTATTGCCAACATTTCCTTCTCATAAATAGCTTTGTGTAAAAAGTTTCCCTTGATTGGACAACTTTCAAAATAAATGGGTCTTTCATCTTGCATTAAAACAACACCAATTCCATTTCCTGAAGCATCACATTCCACAATAAAGGTTTTTGTGGAGTTCGGTGTAGCTAAGACAGGTTCTTGGCACATTGCCTCTTTAAGATGTTCGAAGGCCTCTATTGCTTCTAGAGTCCATGAAAATGCATCTTTCTTCATTAATGTTGTTAGAAGTGCTACTATTCTCCCATAATTCTTAACAAACTTGCGATAATACCATTTCAACCTCAGAAATCCTCGCAGATGCTTTATGGATGTGGGGATTCTCCATTCCTTAATGGCTTTAATTTGTCTAGGGTCTACCTTAACTCCTTCATGAGATACAATATGACCCAGATATTCCACCTCTTGTACTCCAAAGAAACATTTGGATCTTTTTGCATATAATTGTTTTTCCTCCAATAGTTGTAGCACCCTGTCAACATGTTCAACATGATCCTTCCAAGACTTGTTGTAGATTAGTATGTGATCAAAGAATACTAACACAAATTTTCTAAGAAATGGTTTGAAAATTGAATTCATCAAACATTGAAATGTTGAGGGTGCACTCGTAAGGCCAAAAGGCATGACAAAAATTCATAATGACCCTCATGAGTTCTAAATGTTGTTTACAGAATGTCTTCAGTCTTCATTCTGATTTGATGATATCCTGAATGAAGATCCAACTTGGTGAAGTAAATTGATGCATGCAATTCATCCAGTAATTCATCAAATAATAGTGAGCTTGTTGAGCTCCCTATAATCCGGACACATGCGCCATGATCCATCCTTCTTGTGCACCAATACTACTGGAGTAGAAAAAGAACTTTGACTTGGTTGAATTATACCAGCCTCTAGCATTTCTGCAACCATACGTTCAATTTCACTCTTTTGGGCATAGGGATATCTCTATGGCCTGATGCTTGGAGGAACACTTCCTGGAATCAGATGAATAGAATGATCATGATCATGAATAGGTGGGAGACCTTTGGGAGTCTCAAATACCTTGGAATGGTTGTCCAAGACTATTTGGAGATCTGGAGAAATAGATGATTCCAATGTGGAAACATCTAGTGGACATAATTGTGCAATTACACCTTTTCATTCCTTTTTCCATTAGAGATGATTATCTTTCCTGGTTCCCCTGCAATACCCCTTAATCCAACTTCCTTTCCTTCCATAGAAAATTTCATGAAAATTTCTTGAAAATTAAAAGCTATTGCACCCAAGGGTTGTAGCCATTGGACTCCTAATACAATATCATCACCTCCCATTGGAATCGAAAGCATTGGGATAGTCAATACATATTCTCCCATGGATAGCTCGATATTATGGCACTTTCGAGAGCAATTTATTGTTCCTCCATTTGTAACCATCACTTGACACTCTGGTGCTAGATATAAGAAGCAATTCAATTCTTTTGCTACCTTACGATGAATAAAATTGTGAGTACTTCCTGAATCAATCAACACTATTACCTTTTTATTCTTGATTTGTCCTTCTATCTTGATGGTTTAATGAGTGGTAATTCCCGGCAATGCATTACAAGATATGGTCAGATTCATTTGTTCTTCATCTAGGCTTTGTTCCTGGAGTATATCCTCTTTTTTTGACCTTTCTTTCTCCTTTTCTTCTTCATCTTTACAATCTATGTAGAATAATTTCTTCTCAGCACACTTATGACCTTTAGTGTATTTGCTATCACAACTGTAACAAAGCCCTTTTGCTCTTTTTTCTTCCAATTGTTGTGGTGTCAACCTTATATGTTGTGGAACACTAGCGGCAACAACACTTCCGTCTTTATAGATGTGAGTGGTATGCTTCCTCGTTGCCATAATTTTGCTTTCCATTTTTCGTGCTAACCTGAATGTCTTCTCTAATGAATCAAGTTCCCAAAGGTGAACATCATGTTGGATATTATCCTTTAAAGACCCTATGAACACACCAATCCTATGCTCCTCTGGAATATCTTGTACCCTTATGTTCAATTTTTGGAACTCCTCAATGTGCTCCATTATTGAACCCTTTTGTTTGAGACTTATCAATTGGCTAAAAAAAGTGTTGCTTTTTGTAGCCTCATAATGTGCTATCAGTTCTTCTGTAAAAATTGCCCAAGCGATAAATTGTTTAAAAGAGCAAAGCCATTGATACCATACAAACTTATTTGGTTCCAAATATAAAGTTTCCATACGTACCTTTTGTGTGTTTTGCACATTATTGAGATCGAAAAATTGCTCCATCTATAATATCCATCTTGCGGGATCCTTGCCATCAAACTTCCTCATATATATTTTTGGAATGTGGCGGGTCTTTGATCCAACATTAGATTCTATGGAATCATGATTAACATTTCCTTTTTTCTCATCATGAGTTTCCTTTACTACCCTTTCATCCTTAGTGACCCTTTCTTGTAGCAACTTATTCATATTTATCTTCAACTCTTCCATGTCTGTCTTCAAATCTATCTTCAAATCACCCATCTTAGCTTCTACACCTTTCTTTAAACAATCCAGCTTAGATTTTGTTCTCTTTTGTGCAAGTGACACTTGTTGCACTTGGTCTCGTAATTTTTATATATCATGTTGCATTTCTTCCTCTTCTTCATGAGTCATGCTAGAGCTTTCAGGTCGCCTACTAGGTGTTTTCGTTTTCTTTCTTCGGGGAATCAATTACTAATAATAATTCTTCACTATGCCCTTTGAATTCCTTCAAAATAATTTTTCAAACCAAGCTTAAGCAAACATTTAAAAAAAATATACACACCCTTTTTTCACTTTGTAGGAGCTCGATATTGACTCTGATGTATCTCTGTAATTTCAGATCATCCAGTTGTGAAATTGTGAATTGCAGTAGCCCTCTATGTCCTCTTTCTAATTCCACCAGTCTAACCCCAATTGGATTCTCCAATGAAGAGTTATGCCAAATCGCCCACAGTGGCCTCATTATAGACTAATTCGGTAGAGCGAACTTGTACGACGTACCACGTGTCCCTGATTTGACCTTTGGCTCTAAAAAATATATACGAGAAACTACATTTCGTCCTCTTTCTATCTAATGTGCAGAGAGAAAGTTATGACGATTTTCCCCATGTCACCTGTTTTGCATGTAATTCAAGATTCTGCAAAAGGACCAACTTCCTCAGTTCATATCTCTGAAAATATAGCGCAAAAAGATCTAAAATTCAGACATGAGATTCAGTGTGATATATTCTCAAATGGGTTTTTTTTTAGCTTCTGAAACATCGCAGAAAAAAAGGTTATAGAGAAAATGCCACTATGACCTGTTTGGAGCAGCGAAACCCTAGAATCCAAAGCTCTCATACCAAATGTAATGAAACCAACTCAAGAAAAGATAGAAAAGATAGATCAACGCCTTAGAATTCAGCCTCTTTGAGGGGGAAACCTCCTTTACATTACATAGATGAACAATTCTTCGATGATTCAAATGATAAAACCTCCTTTCTATATATAGGAGTCTAAGGAGTCACAATATAACCCAACCGACCTAACAATAATAATATAAAGCCACAAAAATAACAATAGAGGGATTCTATGGGGCAGAGTAATAACAAAATGGGGACAATAGGGGCACAACGATATTAATAAGGGGTACAACCACAATAGTAATGGGGTAATCACTAGTATTATAGGGATCCAACATTGTGACATTCACAAGAGGAAGGAAAAAATTTGATGATATACAATTCTGAAGTTAGATTCCGAGTGAGTAAGACAACAATAACAAGATACAACAATAATAAAAAGTGAATATAAGGAAGGTAGAAATATTGTATAAAATAAAATAAAGACATTGGTTTTAAAACAAAACTAGGTTCAGATTAGATGAAAACATGTGTAGGAGGAGGAGGCAAGTTGGTTCCCCTCTATGCTGAAAAATGGTTAATATTGTATATCCAGACTAAAATTCACGTAAGAATAAAACATTTGGATTTAGAGATCACACAATGTTAGGAAGGCACAAATGCATTAACATAGTACGATTAAAATCTACATTCTGTTTAGATGAAAACATGTAAAGAAGGTGCAGGCATGTTCATTCCACTCTATGCTGAAAGATAGTTAATATTATATATCGTGACAGAAATTCATGCAAAAGTAAAATGTGGGGATTTTAGAGAACAACATGCATTGTTGAAAGGCACAAATGTATCAGCATAACAACATTAAAAAGTGTGCTCTACTTAGACAAAAACATGTGCAGTAGGTGCAGGAATGTTCATTCCACTCTATGTTGAAAAAACAGTAAATATTATATATCAGGACTGAGATTCATGCAAGAGTAAAATGTGAGCATGTTAGAGAACAACATACACTATTAGAAATACAGGAATTTTTTAACATAGAAACATAACACCTAATTTTATAATCAATGTAAAAGATGAATTGTATTAACGAAGGATAAATTTTCAATCATAAGTAGCTCAGGATAAGTCATTCAATAATTGTGTTGATAAGGATATCAGAACACAACACCAACTGATTTAAATTCTAAATGAGATCAAGCTTCAAATTTAATTGACTGTAATTCCAATTTAGAATAATAGATAAAACAAAATAAACAAACGAGAATCACGAGGAATAATCTTCAAAATTAATAATGAAAGTTGTGTATCATGTACAAGCAATTTCAGTATCTACAAAGGTTCTTCCACACTACCAGCCACCCACTCTCAAATGAGAAAACAAGGGTTTTATACAAATGTTTTGATAATTATTTTAAGTAAATGTCTATTAAACAAATATATATTTCATAAATATTTACAAATAGTTTAACCTCTTTCATAAATGTTTTAAAACAGTAATTTCCCCCCTAAACATAGGACATCCATGCACATGGGCTTGAATGGATGTAACTTATAGTCTTCCATAATCATAGTTTATCTTAAATATAATCCCCCCCTAATGAATGAACTGTGTGACATGAAACTGGGAGTTAGTTTCTTAAGTAATTAAATAAGAAATTGTAAATGAGAGAAACATATTTCTCTTATCTTATTCCCAAAATTTGTTTGCATAATAATGGAAGCAAAAAAAAAATCTAAAATATAATTAAACCCTATTTAAATTCTAATAAATCTTGTGAAATATATTTCACACCATTTCCAACTAAAAGGAATCAATTAATTTGTGTGCATCCAAATTTATGAAATTAATTTATTGGTGGCTTTCAGAGTAAACCACCGTAAATCCTCGTCAACTTGTAAATAAAGCTCTAGTTTCTAAAGTATATTTCACATGTATCAATTCAGGCATGTAAGTATAAACCCTTAACTATAAAATTAACGAAAATATTTCGAGAAATGAATTTATGGTGAAGAAAACCATAAACACATTTATGGTGAAGAAAACCCTAAATGTTTTATGTTTCTCTATAAATATTTTTCAGTTATGAATTAATTTAGTAGTATTTAACTACTTCAATTACCATCGTGACTTACTAGCAAATTCATCTCTCTTGAGGTAGGAATTGTACATTAACATAGCCAAAAAAATTCCTAAAAGTAACATTTCTTTTCCATTATTCCCAAGAGCCAGTAAGATAACCTTTCTTCCTGAAGCACCTCTTCCTAATGCCACCTTCTACCTTTCCCAACCCATTTTCAAGAATATTTAGCATCACTGAATAAGCTTAGGGGAAATTTAGGGTGAGGGTTAAAAGAATTCAAGTCACTTGAATGCATTTTTTAAGTTAAACCCTACCCCCTCACTCATTAAACCCTAATTTTACTCATCTACTATATTTCAAAGATTTTAGATAATTATTTACCATTGTAGTATGTTGCCTCTATGATAGACTCAAGCTTAATGAAATGTTTCTAAATATGGCCTATTGGTGTCGAATGTCCTAACATATTCCATATTATAGGGGCAAGAATGTCTCACTTAAGACACACAATAATTCCCATTAATAAAGTGTAACATTTAAAAAATTTAGTGGGGATCACATTCATTATGATATTATTAGAATCGATTTAAAGTCCAACAGAAGCACTTTGGTCCTCATGAAGCTACATGGGAGATGTGAGATCATATGTAGGTCATGTATCATTCCTTATTTGCTAGTTCAGTAGATGTTTTGGTATATTTCTTTGGTTTATGATTTTAGTACATGCTTTCATGATGGTTGGTATATGTACCTATGTATATGGATGTAAATACTGGCATGAGCTTTGTTATATAGATCTAATAAGTTGTATGGGTCTCATTTCATTATGATGTTATACTTGTTATGTTGTCATGTTTCTTTGGTTCTTAGCACAACGATCATTATAAATACTACAACAAGCTAAGTTCTAAAGATCCATGTCTAGTATGTTTTTCTTACAATAGCCTTGTTGGTTGTAGTTGTTGTTGAACACTAAGGACAATGTTCCCCCAAGGGGGAGAGTTTTGTAACAACCCTCATGAAAATTCCATGTAATAAAAGTTAATAAAGAAATATAATCATGGTTGATGGAAGCCTTATTCCAAGTTTATTGTTGGGAAAAAGCATGGTGATGGGGATGAGTGGTGATTAATTAATGGCTAAGGAAATTGGCAAAGCTAATGGCAAATGCTTAGGGAAAGAAAAATGGAATTTTGGCACATTTATTTATAAAAAATAATGGAAATTAGGAGAATAGCGAGGTGAAAGGTCACATATTGCATGTGAGGAGCAAAATGAAGGAAAATAATGGAAAATGAAGAAAATAGAGGCCTCATTAATGAAAAGGATTCTGAAGATCAATTGACAATTTTTTATGAGTTCAATTTTCGAGTTCTCTCTCTATTTTCTCTTCTCATACTCTTGGACACTTAGAGTTTTGTTGGAGAAATATTGTAGGTGTGTGGCATACTTGGAGTTTTGGTGCAATAAGTCAGTGGAATAGTAGGAAAGGACAAGATTCCATCGGGATCAGCTGCTACAATGAATTTTTCTTGCAAGTACCAATTTTTATGTATCTTTTGCTCACTAGTTTTGGCATGCATGACATGTGCATGTGGTTTATAGGTCATGATTTGTCACTGTCATGGAGGATTCCATGGATTGATAGTGGATTTTACTAGCCTTTCCATCTCCTAGATATCCATGGTGTTGTGGGCTCATTTCCTTACTTTTTGGTTGGATCTCATGTTTCCTTTAGCTTGGGTTGAGTTACTAGTTCCTCGAAGCCCTAGTTGGACAAACACTCTCAAAGAGCTGTAACATCTTGCGTTGAGTTACTAGTCATGGAAGCCTTGCTTGGCAAAATGATCTTAAACCCCTTCGTGGGTTGAGTTACTAGTCCTAGAAGCCTTGGTTGGACAAACACTCTCAAAGCCAAGAGTAAGTTGTGGGTTGAACTACTAGTTTTGGAAGCATGGGTTGGAACAAACACTCTGGAGCACTAGAAGGCTTGGGTAGAGACCAATATTTTGATGGTTTTGTGATGTTTGATCATGAGGTGGAATCACTATTTGATGGGTTGAGGTGGTTTGGACTTTGTGAGCCCTTGATGTTTTTGATCGATTTATTTCATAATATCACACATGCTTGCTTGGAATATGTAATGGGGGTGACTCGCTGAAGAGACATTTTGTGCACCCATGTCTATGGTCGGGTGGTTCGTGGAAGTCCCGAACCGCTTTAGTGTTTGCATCATTAATATGAAGTTATTTTTCCTTGTTAATTCATGAGTATTATAATGGTTCATATGTGGATTATATGGTTGTTCTTTCCTTGGTATTTTTGTTGTTATTATCTTGGTTATGGACATGTATATTGGCAATGGCTATGTATGGATCCCATTATGCTTTTACTTATAAATCAATGAACAATGTATCTATGTCCTAATGGATGAAATTCTAGCTAATGTGTTTAGGCATAAATGTTTCTTAGTGATTTTGAGATGAGTATGAGACCCCTATGCCATATGTGTTGTTTAAACCTCTAGATTTCATAATTGTGACATGTTTGACGAAATTCCTGTCATGACAACTAGGGGTCGAGCCAATTCCTTCCTCACGTAATTGACTTTCTATATTTTTTTTGTTTTTATCTTGCATTCCTAAATGTTTCATTGAGTTTTCGGTAGTGAACTGGGTTTTTGGCCTGAAAAATTCACTCAAATATCGATGACACACGCACAACAATGGGCAAAAAACTCCCTAGATGCATTCATACCGATGTTCTCCAAGTGTCGAGAGTCTCCTGGGCACATGCTTGTCCATATCGAAGGAGTTTCGAGGGGTTTAATCGTAAAAAGCCTCGTTTGAATATAAGGTCTAGCAACTTGAGAGGTTGGGATGGTTCCTTAGAGTACTATTGTTGATGCGGAATGTGGGTATGGTGTCATTTCATAGGTTCAAGTTCCTTAAGATGTCTTAGGAGTTTGAATTAAATCATAGAAAGATGTGTAACGAGGGTATTATAGGTTGTTTTTAAATTTAGCTTTCCGAGTTTAAACATCCACTCCTTATCTCTTAAGAGATCAGGTTCTAAAAACAACCTTTACTCTCGATGACTCTTGCTAAACGGAATATATCACTTCTATCCATAAACTAGTTTGAAAGAAATCATATTTAGAGATGCTTGATAACTTTTATTATATGTAAACTTTACCAAAGGTAAGTAATCATGCCATTTAGTGGGTAGGTACCTTGCATAAATACAAATCGTATCTCTAAGGATTTGATTATTTCCTTCAATTTGTCCATCTCTTTGAGGATGTTAGGAAATACTAAAATTTAATATCTATTTGAGGATGTTAGGAAATACTAAAATTTAATTGAGTGTGTGACGCTGTAAAAACTTCCTTCTAGAAATATGATGTGAAATTTGCATCTTTGTGAGAAATGATTAGTTTTAGTACTCCATAGAGTTTGAATATTTCCTTCATGAATAGTTTAGATAAATTTCCATCTTTAACATTCTTGGAAAAGAATGGGTTTCTTTACTTATTTTATCAACCCCAACCACTAATCATGTTTCCTTATGGTTCTATGTAACCCTGTTATTCAATCTAAGCAAATAACATCCCATCTTCATTCAAGGATAGGCAACAAATTTAATAGTCTCTTAGGGTGTTGTTCTTTTACCTTAACTTTTTGGCACCCAAAACATTTAGTTAAGTACCTTTCTACATATGCCTTCATCCTTGGCCAATAAAATTCCTTTCTAAGTGTTGTTATAAGATTTTTGTAACCTATGTAAGTGAAAATGACCTCTTATGATTCTCATCTAGAATCACTTGCTTGAGCCTCTACACATTTGAAATATAAAGTCCACATTTAAATGTGAGCAGACCATAGTCATTTGGAGGATAGTATGATTCTCCTTTTGGAGAATTTTCATTTGACAATTTTTCTTATATCTCTCTATATTCTACATATTGTTAGGTTATTGCATTAACATGTTTAATGATATCCATTTTGATACTACTAGTATTAATTATACAAATATATTCATACCTCCACTAAGTGCATTTGATATTTTGTTTTCCTTCCATTTTATATGTTTCATCTCAAAATAAAATTCATTAAGGAATGACATCCACCTTTCTTGCATTTAAATTTAGCTGACTAAAAAAATATTTCAGAGTAATATTATTAGTTATTAACATGAATTTCTTAACTAAAAATAATGCCTTCATATTTTTGAAAGCATGAATTAATGTAGCTAACTCTAAGTCATAAGGGACATAGTTATTTTCATGCTCCTTCAATTTTCTAGACTCATAGGCAATAACATAAGTGTCTTGCATTAACAATCCTAACCTCTATAAATAAGCATTTGTACACGCTACTTAGTCTTTATTGGGATCAAAAGTTTTAATTATGGGATCAACAATCAACAAATAGTTCAATCAACCAAAACTCTCTTGAGTACATATAAATTTAACTCCATTCTTTTATAGGGATGTTATTGGATACTCCAAGTTATATAAACCATTTATGAACCTATGATAATAGCATGTGTTTCCCATAAATGATTGAGTATTTTCCAAGTCCTTAGTAACTAACCAATCAAGGACTTATTTGACCTTTTCGAGGTCTACTGGAATTCCTTCATTAGATATTACATGACCCAAAAACTGAATGTAATTTTGATAAAACTCACACTTACTAAATTTTACATACAAATGATGCTCTCTAAGTGTCTTTAGCACTATTCTTAATAATTGTTGATGTTGCTAGTGTTTTTTGATTTTCGAAACTAAAAATTACTTCTAGCTACATGTGTATGTGAAGAGAATGCGAGGGTGGGTTTTTTAGTCTAAAAGGAAAGGATAATATATGGTGGGAGGATTTCAGGAATATAAAATGAATCAACGAGAGAGAGCTAGCATGGAGAATGTTTGAAAAGTACTTTCAATGGAAGTACTTGTGTGAAAAATATTATGACACTAAAGAGAAGGAGTTCTATGAACACAAACTTCGGTAGATGACACCTGAAGAGTACACCAACAAATTCTTGGAGTTCCTAAGGTATGTAAGGTGTTTTTCAAGTGAAGGGAATATTCAATTTTAATAAAAGGTTGGCCATGCAAACCTTAAATTTTAATATTTTTGTGACACCTTGGAACACTAATTTCCTCGAAATTTCAATGGGGATGAATTGTGTTTTGTAGGTTTTAGGCTAACCAATATTTCTATATATTTTTGTTAAGCTTAAATTTCATATACTTTCATATTTCCATTGAAAAAATCAACTTAAACGAAACTTGTGTTTTGCTTTCCACGCAAACCCTCAATTTTAATTTTCATTTGAGAGATTTCAACATTAATTCCTTTGGGAAATCTTGGAATAATAGATCCAAGTTATAGGGATTTGTGACTGACTTCAACCATAATGGACATATGTCAAAGTCTCATCCAACATCAGTGTGTGCTAATTACCAGAGTTACATTTATGTAGACTATATTTTCATTTTTATATTTTACTACATAAAAATAATTCACAACTTCAATAATAATATATATTGGTTATATTTGTAATTAATTATGAATTTAAGTGAATATCTTAGGTGTTTATTATAATTTAGTTGTAGAATAAATTACAAATTTTAATGTTATATTAGGATAAATAATAAAAATTTGGTCTTCCAATTTAAAGGGTGAAGTCTTTAATAATAATGTTATGTTATTAAAATTTTGTTTTGGTGTTAGTTATTTTTTGTTTTGGTTAAATTGTGTGTTTCTCTAGGCTTGAGGGGATAGAATAAACCCTAAGCTCATTTGATTCTAGCATGTCTACTCCTCATAGCACCCAAGCAACCATCTCCTTGCAATTCTTTCTTTAAGGTTTGATCCTATGTAGGGTTGCTAAGGAGGTCCATCCTCAAAGGGTTGTGCTAGTGGAACTTGACTCATGTTGTTTAATTTATATAACTAAATTACTTTATATTTAATTAAATATTATTTATATTTATAACTTAATTCATCAAAATTTATTGCCTTCACAATTAATCTACCCCCTTAATTAAATCATCATCCACATTAAGTTGAAATAGGAAGCCTGGAAATTAAGTTTGATGGTGATCCTTGTATTTTAGAAATTCATTATCATATCTTCTGTAGTGTAGAGATTCATATATAATGTAATTTTAGTCATTAATTAACATTTAATTTA
This sequence comes from Pinus taeda, assembly GCA_000404065.3. Taxonomy (NCBI): domain Eukaryota; kingdom Viridiplantae; phylum Streptophyta; class Pinopsida; order Pinales; family Pinaceae; genus Pinus; species Pinus taeda. The sequence continues at coordinate 27,591 of APFE030383558.1, forward strand.
AATAGTCCATGTATGGGGTCTTCAACAAAGGGTGATGATTGCATTGTTAAGGCACTTCTTGATGTTAGGTCACTAGTTCAACTCCCTACCTTATTCATGTGTTATTATGTGACATGACAATGAGGTAGCCTCACCAATACTAAACTTTTAATGTAGTTTAAAAAATTTATTGGTGATGTTGGTGTTATTAAATTTAATTATAAGAAATTTGACCAATTTTTGTTTACAAAATACAAAATTCAAGTTATTTAAATATTTATAATATTGATGATGATGATGAGTAATGTCCACTAAGACCAATGCTCTCTATGGGACCTTAAAAAAAAATCATCTTAAATGTTAGGTCCCTATAATACTAGTGTAACACCTTATTGTTATTAGTTCAACCCCCTTATTGTATTGTTCTGCCCATGTAGCCCCATATTTTTATTATTGTGCCCCATAGAAGCTCACTATTGTTATTGTTGTTCCCTTACAATATTATTGTTATATCCACACTCATTATATTGTGACCCCTTAGACTCCTATATATAGAAAGGAGGTCTTGTCATTTGTATCATGCAAGAATTTTTCATTTGTGTAATGTAAACGAGGTTTCCCAAGGGGGCATATTTTGAAGTTGTTAATCTATCTCTTCTTCTATTTGTGAGATTGTTGCTTAATATTTGGTATCAAAGCTTTTGATGCTAGGGTTTCATTGCTGCAAAGTGGTCATCGTGAAATTTTCATTATAACTTTTCTTATGAGAAGCTTCAAAAGCTGAAATTAAAACCCACTTGAGTTGACATCGCGATGAACCTTGTGTCCTAATTTTATATCTTGTCTCACTATATTTTCAAAGATATATACTAAGGAAGTTAGGGCTTTTGCCGGCTTCTCAATTCCATCTCAAAGTGGTGACCTTGGGAAAATCATCATAACTTTCTCTCTTATCATTAGATTCAAATTTCATAAAATGTGAAAGAAAGAGGAGAGGCTACAATTTTTTGGGTAGATTTTTCAAGGTCAAAGGTTGAAACAGTGACATGTGGAACTTGGCACAAATTCTCTCTACGTAACGATTCTATAATCAGGCCATTGTGGAAGATTGGACATAACTCTTTCTCGAAGAATCCAATATCAATCATACTTTTTGGGTTGGAAAGACGACTCATAAGGCTACCGCAAGAAAAAATTTCACACCTTGGGAGTCTGAAATTATCGAGATATAACAGATTCAATATTGAGCTCCTAAAACCAAGAAAAAGGAATGACTCCAATCAAGAAAATAGAAATACCTAGTAAGAAAGATTGGAGGGATGATTTGAAGAATCTGATCGAAGCTATGATCGATAAGATCAATGATATAGAAGAAAAATTGAATGGAAGTATGGAATATTTGAAGAAAGACATGGAAGGTTTGAGGGAAGTTAGGAAAAACTCACTACAAGTAAGGCTTCCTAATGGCGAAAAGGTAGTAGAGGAAACTCATGATGGGAACAAAAGAAATGTTAATCATGATTTCATAGAACTTAATGTTGAATTGAAGACCCAGCATATTCCAAATATCGATATGAGGAAGTTTGATGACAAGGATCCCGTAACATGGATACTACATATGGAGCAATATCTTGGTCTACATAATGTGCAACTGTTACAAAAGTTACATATTACATCTTTATATTTAGAACTGAATCAATTTGTATGGTATAGAGGGATTTGTTCTCATAAACCACTTGTTACTTAGTCAATTTTGATGGAGGAAATGATAGCACATTATGAGGATATAAAGTGTAACACCTTCTTTAGCCAATTAATAAATATCAAACAAAAGGTTGAATGGAAGAGCACATTGAGGACTTCCAAAAATTGAATATAAGGGTAATTGATATTATAGAGAAGCATATGATTGAAGTCTTCATAGGGATTTCAAAATATAACATCCACCATGAGGTTCACCTTTGGGAACCTAATTCATTGGAGAAGGCATTTAGGGTGGCTAGAAAAGTTGAAAGAAAAATTATGGCAACAAAGAAGTCTACCACTCACAACTTTAAAGACAGAAGTGTTGTTTCTCCTAGCCTTCCACAACCCACTAGATTTACACCAGAACAGTTGGAGGAAAAAAGAGAAAAACGATTTTCTTACAGTTGTGATAGAAAATAGACTAAAGGTCATAAGTGTGCTCAGAATAAAACATTTTACATAGGTTATTAAGAGGCGGAAGAAAAGAAACAAGAAATCTCAAAAGAAGAGGATATGGATCAAGAACGAACACCAAAGAAGGAAGAAATGAAGTTGACCATATAATGTAATGCATTGATGGGAATTACCACTCCTTAAACTCTCAAGATAGAAGGGCACATCAAGAAGAAAAAGGTAATAATGTTGACTCATTTGGGTTGTACCCATAATTTTATTCATTGTAGGATAGCCAAGGAATTGAATTGCTTGCTATATTGAGTACTAGAGTGTCAAGTGATGGTTGCAAATGGATGAATCATAAATTTATCTCGAAAGTGCCATAATATCAAGTTATTGATTGGAGAATATGTATTGAATAGTCCAATACTTTCCATTCCAATGGGTGGTGCTGATGTTGTACTAGGAGTCCAATGGTTATAGTATTTGTATACGATAGTTTTTTAATTTTCAAGAACTTTTCTTGACTTTTCTTAGGGAAGGAAAGGAATTTGAATTAAGGGGTATTAGAGGGAAGCCAGAAGAGATATTCAGCTATAACTAAATGACAAATCTTCTAAAGAAATAAATACAAGGCGTAATTGAACAATTATGTTCACTAGAGGTTCAAACAACGAAATCATCTATTTCTATAGATCTCCAAAAAGTCTTGGACAATCATTATAAGGTCAAAGTAGCGGAATATCACATCGACCATCAATAACAATTTCTCTAATTCTTAAAGGATAACCTCACTTTGATGTAGAATCGAATGAAACAATAGGCAAATTAGCATCGCAAAGAAACAAGTTTTGATCTATGCAACTAGGTATTTTTATGGCTACAACCATACAAACATTTGTGCCTAAAGAAATATAAGAAGGATAAGAAATCATCACCAAAGTATTATGGTCCTTGCAAGGTGTTGAAAAATATTGGTACTATGGCATATAAATTGGAGCTTCCTACATCTTCCCGAGTGCACCCAGTTTTCCATGTTTCATTCTTAAAGAAGTTTATAGGAAAGAAGCTTCCACATAAAAAAATATTGTTGGAACTTGATGAGGAAGGAAAAATCATAATGGAACCTGAGGCAATCATGCAAATGAGAACCCGAGAACTAAGAAATCAATCAATTTCTGAGTATCTCATCAAGTGGAAGAACTTAACCACTTAATATTCCAAATGGAAGTATGATAATTTTATAGAAAAGCATCCAGAACTACTCAAGCATTGATGATGAGAATTTTTCAGAGAAGAAGGGCATGTTAGATCCCTATACTACTATTGTAGCCCCTTATTGTTATTAGTGCAACCCCCTTATTGTATTGTTGTGTCCATGTAGTCCTCATATTGTTATTATTGTGCCACATAGAATCCCGCTATTGTTATTTTGTGCCTTTACAATATTATTTTTATGTCACCTCTAATTATATTGTGACCCCTTAGACTCCTATATATACAAAGGAGGTCTTCTCTTTTGAATCATCTGAGAATTGTTCATTTGTGTAATGTAAAGGAGATTTCCCCTTAAGAGGCTTATTTTAAAGTCGTTGATCTATCTCTTCTTATATTTTGTGATTTTGTTTCATAACATTCAAAATATTGTTTCTATGATCAAAAACAAGGGAAAGAAGGGCTCCAAGATCGCTATAGTTGGGTTTCCTTAATAATTCAAGAATATAGGAAACGTGGCATATGTTAATTAATTTAGAGTGGATGTGAGTTAGAGACAGGAAGTCTAGAAGGAAGTGTTTTTCATCTTCCACGTTCTTAATATCACAAATCTGATAGGTTCTATCATCCGATGGAATCTTGGGAGTAGCCCATTGCCCGATTTCACTTCGAATATCATAAGCATTACTTTGTATCCTAGCGATGTTCATATTTTCCTTAGTGCTAGTCAACACACATAGATAATTATGGTTATCGAGGGTGGGGTTTGTTAGAGCCTAGATTTACCTTAGGCTGAGAAGGTAAGCTTCTAGGTCCACATCAAACCACGCTAAGCCTCTCAGCTAGCCCTACGAGGACAGGAGAGGGCTCTCTCGGGGTCAATCTCAGAAAAGGATAATCTATGGGGCTTGAGATGACTGGAATAGCTGCTAATCTTAGGCTAGGTATGAAGTGCAAGGATTTAATTTGAGTTTTTGGGGGTTTTGTGTTGGAAAATGGGAAAGGCAAATTTGGGTCCAGGGATAAGGCCTACTTTTTGTAGAATTCTAATTGGTACAAGGAAGGAAATCATTTTGATGCATAAGATTGAATGAATGGATTGATCATACTGGTGAGGAGCCAAGGAGGGGAAGAGATTCTCAAGAGTCCTCCTCAAACAGATGAAAACATTGAAAATTAAACGAAATTTCAAGGCAGAGCACAACAGTCCAGTGAATTCTACCTTAATCAGTCATTTGTTTAACTTCAGAAGCAAAGAGAAGGGAAAATGATACACATAAACATCAAGGAACTTAAAATTACATAGAGAAAAAAAACATCAAAACACAGAGCCACGTGGATCCGAAAAAGTGTTGCAATATCCCGGTCTTTCCTTTGCCAAAAATGCAGAGATAAAATGTACAATGATGTGCCAAGCAATCCCAAGTGTCCAGCCCTGACAATGACTCAGAAAATACATGATATAGACCATCCTAACGAATTCCCATACCTCTAGGGCTTGATCTCATTTTTCTAGGAGCTATTTCAAACAATTCTAAACAAAGCACTGAAATCTAGGCGATCAAACAACTTGCCTCTATAAGGTAGGAAATTGATTCATTCATTAAATTTTCACTTTTTAGTGAATGAATCCTTTAGAAAAAGTAAAAATGTGCCAATATTACATCATGGTCCTCCAATTACATCATGGTAGATCAATAATTACATCAAAAAGCAAAACCAGTCAAAACTGGGCAAATTTCTGAGCTGTATAGTGAAAAATAAGCCAAAAACCCTCTATGCGCCGCACGTGAAACCTATATGCGTAGCACAAATTTGGAGCTGATTTTGAGGCACTTCCTGGAGTCCCAATTGAGCTCATGATAGCATGTTGGAAATTCCTGGTTGTCTACTTTCCAACGAAGTGGAATTTCTGGCTTTGGATGTCATTTGCCCCTCCAAAACTTCAATCTCCCAAGACTCCTTCCTGTGGGTCTAAAAAGTGGCAGAAAGTTCATTTTTAGGGTGTTTTTGACCCTTTAGGAAACCCAGAACTTGATGAAATCCTTAGGTAGTCAATGAGAATGCATAAATTTTGATGAAAAAACCAAAAATTTAAAGTTTTCCTCCTGGAGACCTCCCAATTATAAGCGCGTGCCAAGTGGCACTATGCGTTGGGCGGAAAAACCTCTTTTGGACCACAATTTTCAAAATTGACAAAATTTTCTCCAAATTTCTTGAAATTTGGGCTAGGCATTCTCTATCAAGTGTCCTACTAGGCTAAGGAGGCTTCGGCCAATATTTGAAGATGATCATGCTCTTTTTGCCTATTTTTCTTCTTTGTTGCCTTTTTTAGTTTTGTCTTTAGATTCCTTATTATTGCCTTGGAACTCATATTTCGCGCCCTGTAATGGAAAACCATGTATCTCAACAATGCTTTGTCCCTGTCTGCCTTGTCCAGTGGTCTCTCCAAGTGGATGTTGATTCTCTCGAGCCAAGACTCCCGATCATCATTAATCTCTTGCTCCAATGAAGTGAATTCAATCCTCCTCCTTTGGGCAGCTTGATGATTCCCCCGGATGTTTTTCAACTCCATTATTGCTTGCTGATCTTCAAGTTGTTTGTTCCTCTACTCCAAGTATTTCATAGTCCACTTATCCCTCTCCAAGTTGAGGGATAAGGCTTTGATCTCTGTCTGTTGCTCCTGGATGATCTCTCTAAGATGTGCACTTTGCAGGCCCATGTCTGTATCATCATCTTGGAAAAGAATAAAGTCTCGCTCACCTAAAGTGCCCTCATCCTGCATTGACCTCTTGCCTATGTCCTGTACCTATACCTATGCTGCTGATGGCGACAACGAGACCCCTTCCACCCCAGGTGGAGATAGTACTCATCGGGCTGCTGCAAACAATCCGCTCGTGCCTCTCTAATAGGTGACATATGTCGGTACACCAATAGTCTCTGCCTCTCGTCCTCCATGCTGATGTGAAGGTTCACCCACATCATGCACAACCTCCTGATGAGCTGTTGAAACTATGAAGAACTCACGGGAAATGAAGTCTTCCCATGTGATACCATGTAGGCCAAGCTGATGTACAACAATGATCTTGATGAGCGGATAGTGGTAAATGGTGTTGTACTACTGTTGAGGAGTCTTCTTCTAAACAAGAGTAGTCATCCTCTCGATGTTTCAGCACATGAAATATGGAATGTTTATCAACCTCACACTCATGAAATGCATCAATAACCTGATATGGTATGCATAGAGGCATGAGAAGTGGCCTTCAGAACTGAAGTAGCTGATAACGAGTCTCATCAACGGTGCATAATATTCCTTCAGAAACTAGAATGGGAATACTCTGCTGAGCTGCCTTAAATAACTAGGTCTGATTTAAGGTTCATAATATGCTCTATCCAGATGTTGTTTCTTGTTCCACTCTTCACCTATATTCGGTATCCCGGTGGCCTGAGAGATGGTTTCTGGTGTCAAGGTGAAGTTTACTCCAGCAAGAGAAACATGACCATCATGCATATGTAAAACGAACAACTGCACTAACTCTGGATGATGCTGAATCTCAGCAATCATCTCACAATACTGAAAGCATGACTATTTCTGAAAGCATGTCATTGCAAGTGGGTAGGCCTGCAATTGAGTCAAGGAAGTGGCCTCTTCTCTAACATGTCTGCCACCCTTATGAGGCCTTCTCGACACATTAGGCTTAGTGGTTGATTCATTGTCATGCTCATATTCTTGCTCATAGGATGAATCTGTCTCTGCAATGGTGTTGCAATGTGTATAACAAGTAGGTGTTTGATTTTGGTTTGAAAATGATGAATGAGTGTTTTCTTTTCAATCCCAAAGGTCCCAAAGGGAAATGAGTGACTATGAGGAAATAATGGGAAAATAAAAGGGACAACGGATAAAGTGGACTGCCAAGTGAATCTGAAATACAATAACATTCACTTGACTAAGTGTTAGGAATGTGGGGTTTGGGAATTTTAAAAATGATATGGGGAAAGGGGTAATGATAAGAAATAGTAGTGTTAGTGATAGCAAAACAAAATGGAAGACAAGTGATATGAAAGCTTTTAGAATGTAAGGGAAGAGGAGAGGGACTGTATAATTATGTGACAATGAGTATTCAACATGAAAATGATTTTTTAAAACACCATTTGAAACCCTTACGAGCAAAGGATAGGGTTTATGTTTTTTCCATTCAAACCTTATATTCTTCTCTTCAAATCATAGAAAACACCATTTAATAGCAGTGGAAAAGGCTCACACACTTACTTGGATCATAGAAGAGTGAGTCGATTTGAAAAGTTTGGAAGTGGTGATGAAATTCCAGGTGGCAGCTCTATGTGCCACACGCAAAATCCAGTGCGCCGCGACCCCTATGTGCGTCAAACACATTGAAAATAACACTAAAAATGGTGACTATATGCACCACGACTGCTATGTGCATTGCGACCTCCACGCAATGCACCGTGCAGCAGATACAATGCAGAGTCGGCTTCTAAAACCTTGTTTTCGATCCTCCACAATCTAACTTAACTTCTTGTTGTTTCCTTGTGTGCAAATGAATAGTTGGAGAAAAATAAATGGCGTTGTTTGATTTTTGATGACAGCAGGGATATGAATTTGGCATGTCGGTTGTGTGTGCCACGCACAAACTCAATGCGTCGCGCCTCTTCGATGCACCGCGACAATGCGATTTTACATGGTGGAACTTTGCCCAATGCACCGCGCGGCCTATGTGCACCGTGACCTCCTCCAATGCACTGCACACACTTCCAACACATAGTCTTGGCCTTCAAACACAAAATTCGCTCTTCCACAAACTAACTTGGCTTCTTTCGTATACAAATGAATGTTTCAAACACCCAAAATTTCTTATATGCCCTAATGTCTTTGATTTTTTATTTTCAATAACCCACTTTATAAAGTTGTAGAAGTTTGGCACTTTGACATTTTAATACAACTCTATTCCTTTTGTTCCCTCTTTGAGTTTTTGGCTAAAATGATGAAACTTTCGACAATGTTTTGCAGGGATGATGGCATTTGGATTTCGGCAAAGGATGACCAGGGCTTCACTGAAGAACTATAGAATTTGAAAAACCTTTAAAATTATATATTTATTACAAAAAATAATTTTAACAATTTCTTCTTCAAAATAGACTTTTGAAGAAGAATCATTCTCGGCATTATTGATGATGAATATTATGGAATGAAAACTTATTAGGAACATACTCATGGTCTACTCGTGATTATCAGAGAATCTGAAGCATTTATTGGCAAAACCCTAATGAAACCCTAGACCTACTTGACACTAAAACCCTAAAGACAACTTTTGCAACTTTGATGAAAAGAAAACTGTACATGCTTTTTTTTTTTAATGAACAGACATCAACCAGTAGGTAAATGACATGAGTGAAGTATGGGGACAAGATCCTTCCGTTAGAGGATCGATTCTCCTAAATGGAATGTAGGTGATCGAGCAGAATACGACACTTTAAATGAAATGTAACAAAAGAGGTTTTTGATCTCTGACAGAGGGTTGAATAGACCAACTCTAACATTGGCTCCAATGGGGATGGTAGCACCTTGGAGGTGCCAAGAAAATATTACGACACACTCTTGCAATGAAACTGAAATTAAAATGGTATATACAATGACAATCTAAGCAGTAGAAAATTTCTTATAAATGATACCGCTTGAGTAGCTGACCATTGACCGGCCCTTCGGGACATTCTTCCCCATTCATCTCCTTTAGAAGAAAATAATTCTGACCATGATATGCAACAATTTTGAAGGGACCTTTCCAGAGATTTTCGAACTTACCGTGCTTACCCTTTTCCTCATTCTTTGCATCCCATTTCAACACCACTTCCTCCAATTGGAATTTGTCTGCCTTTTCTTTTCGGTCATAGATTTTCTTAATCCTTTCCTGAAACTTTGATGTGTTTTGAAAAAAATTTCTCTTGTCTGCTGCAAATGGACCATTTGATTTAGTGTTCTCTGCATATGATCTTCTTCACTGCTGGCCTCCTGAGGAAGTTTGAATACCGGAGATGCTAGAGAGGTAGGAAACATTTTATCAACTCCATAAACAAGATCAAAGGGAGACATACCAATCGATTTCTTTTGGCTGACCCGATCTACCCAAATTTCATTGACCAACTTCTTATCCCAACTCTTCTTGTTTATTTCTAGCAGCTTCTTAATGATGTTGACTAAATATTTGTTAGAAGACTCCGCCAATCCATTGCCTTGCGGATGATAGGCAGTTGAGTGACCCAAAATGATTTTATACTTGTTACAAAACTCAATCATCTTCTTTGATTTGAAAGCTGCTGCATTATTAGTGATTAACTTATTTTAGCAACCAAAACGAGACAAGATGTTATTCCCAAGGAATGAAATAATTGTTGCATCTGTAGTTTGTCTGGTGGGAATTCCTTTGATCCATTTCATGAAATAATTTGTTGCCGTGAGAATCCACCGATGCTAACCAGAAGAAGCAGGATGAATTTCACCTATGAAATCCAACCCCCACTACTGAAAAGGGGCACTCGCCTCAATGGCCTAAAGCGACAAGGGCTGTAATTTCTACCTTCCTTCAAAAATTTGACATTTATGGCAGCTCTTGACAACCTTATATACATCATCAAACAATGTCGGCCAATAGTACCCCGCTCTCAAAATTTTATTCGTCATTGTTTTCCAAAAACGATGACCACCACAATCTCCTTTGTGGAAATCCTCCATGACTTGCCTTGCTTCTTCTTCCACCAAACAATTCAACAGAACGCCACTAGGATCTTCCAAATAAAGTGTTGAATTTAGAATGCAAAACTTAGCAGCCTTTAATTTGAGATTTCTATTTTTATTTCTAGTCATGTCGGGTCGTGGTGACAAATTCTATAGCACATATATGATATCTGAATACCACGGGGAAAGAACAAACATTTCAGATACCTGAATTAACTAATCTTCCTCATTCTCATCAGGCATAGCAGTGATCAGATTTATGTCTAAGGCGTGCAAATTTGATTCAACCATTAACTTTGCCAATCCCTGTCCTTTAACAAGCTTGGTGGGATTTATCTCCACATCGTATTCCAACAAGGCTGCAATCCACTTGCCTCTCTTCCCTTCCGGATCTATCTACACTAAAACATCTTTAACAACAATGTTAGGAACATAAGCAAAAGTATGAGAATGCATAATATATACCCGAAAATCTTTCAATGCTTTCACAAGTGCAAGGGCTTTCTTTTCAATGATGTTGTACATCAAGGCTACATCTCTTATAGTTTGACTGAAGAAAGCAATTGGTCTTTCGTGCTAATCTCTTTTCTGCATTAATACAGTTTCCATTGTATGCTCTGAAGCAAAAGAAAACAATATAAAATCCTGAGTGTAGTCTGAGCTAATTAGAATTGGAGCTGAAAAAAGACCCAATTTCACTGAAGTGAAAGATTTTACATCCTCTTCCGTCCACTTCATTTGGTTGTCCTTCTTAAGCATGTTTGTAATCTCTCTTAGGTGTTCAACAAGGTTACGCACAAAGTGGCGTAAAAAAATCATCTTACCATTAAAAGATTGAATTTCCTTCTTGTTCTAGGGAAGGTCAATTTGCTGAATCGCCTCTACACGTGATGGATCAATATGAGTGCCATCTTTTGAGATAATGTGATCAAGTTCTTTGCCCTCATCCATTGCAAACACGCTTTTCTTCGGATTCAACGACACACCATATTTTATGCACTTTTCAAAGACAATATTCAAATGATACATGTGTTCTTCATCTGATTTGGAAAATACCATCAGATCATCAAGGTACACAACTAAAAACACATCCTTCTCATTTGCAAAAGCCAAGTCCATTTCCCACTGAAATGTGGCACCCGCATTCTTCAAACCGAAAGGAATTTTAGCATAATGAAAAGTTTCCCACAGAGTGGTGAACACCGATTTATCCAGGTCATATTCATGGACCAAAATTTGGTTATATCTAGAATAACCATCCAGTAGTGACATACAAGATGCTCCAACTACTCGCTGAAGTATATGATCCATTTTGGGCAATGGATAATTGTCTTTCAATGAAACTTTATTGAGATTCCTAAAATAAATGCACAAGTGAATCTCACATGTCTTCTTTCGTACGAGCACCAAATTAGAGATATAGTCAGAAAATCTGATGGGAACAATGATTCCTGATTTATACAACCTCTTTATTTCCTTTTCAATTGATGGCAACATTTTTGGATTTAGCCTTCTCAACTTCTATCTGAATGGTTTGTGATGAGGCTTAATGGGAATAGTGTGCCGGATTATATTGGTATCATATGCCTTCAAGTCAGAATAATCCCAAGAAAACACATCACCAAAAGATGACAACAAACTAAAATATTTGGCTTTTACCTTTTGTGGCAATGGTTTGGACAATTTTACCATTTTTGGATTTGGAGTTGTTCTGATATTGACCTCTTCAACACCCTTCTTTGTTGGCTGCAATGTTGGTTTGCGGGCTACGCCATCTTGATCAAAGATTTCTTCTAAAGGTATCAAGCCTTTAGGAATAGTGTTATCCTTTAGTTGCAACACTTCCATTTGATTGATCTGCACATCATCTTTACCATCATCATGTTCTACATCGATTGAATTATCTTTGAACTTACCTTTGTTTTGTAGAAAATCGTCAATCTCCTCATCATGTTGGAAAACTTGCCAATATCTTTGATTTTCCAAGGCAGTCGGATGATGCTTGATATGGATTTCAAATTTATTACTGAAGTTCATTGGAATCTTCAAACTACTTGTTGCCTTAGCAAGTGCATCAGCAATGCCATTTTGAATATGAGGCACACACGTCAAGGTATAATCTGAAAACAATTTCAATATTTCTAGGACTGCGTTTCGGTAAGCCCGCATCCGAGGGTGCTTAGATTGATATTCGCCTTTAACTTTCTTAATCACCAATTCAGAATCGCCATATACTGCAATCTTCTTGGCATTTAGCTTTCTTAAAAATTTTAGGCCAGCAATCAAAGCTTCGTATTCAGCCTCATTATTCGAACAATCAAAAGCTAACTTGTAAGGACATACCCGCACATTACTAAGCACTTTGTTCGGAGTGGAGAAAGTACTACATACCCAAATACCAATTCCAGCACCATAATTTCCCACCGCACGATCGAAATCCATGGTCCACAGACCCTCTTCATCTTCTTCTAAGTGCTGAAATTCTACGGGCTCTGTTTTTCCTGCTTGTTGTCCATTATATTTAGCTGACTTCTCAATGGTTTTTTGTTGTTCTTGTCCTTCTTCTTTAAAAATTCTCTGAAATTCTCTGTTATTTCTGGAATACTTGCTACTTCAACTAACTAACTATCTATATCATTGAAACTATTTGAATACAAAACAAAAGACTCTAGTTCTGTATGTACATAATTAATTAGATGATTAATCGATTTCTCCTTGCTTGTAATCATGTATTTCATTTTTTGTTCCCAGTACAATTTTCTCATTTGGCCAAACATAGGAATCATTCCATAGGAGAAATCCAGTTGTAATGTCCCCTTCAATTTCATTCCCTAAGACCTAGAATGAAGCATACCAAATCTGGGAGGAATGTCGGCCACAACAATATCCATCAAAACATTCTTTTTTGGGATTTGATCAAGACTTACAACCAAGTCCTTGATGAGCTCGATACATCTCACTCTGCTAGAATCAAATGAATAAAGATCATGGTATCTCCTAGTGATGTCCAGACCCAACTTCCCCATGATACCCTTCGGCATAAGATTGTGGGAAGCTCCAGAATCAAACATAGCATTATGCAACACAAAATTATGCACCCTTAAACTAATATAAAAAGGTGGCACATCACTATCTGGAGACTCACCACTCAATGCTGGCCCAAAAATCAATTCAGGTTGATCATCTTCGACATTCACCATATTAGACATTGGATCAAAATTCAAAATTTTAGAAACTTGCCCTCTATAACTCTTGTTCCTCATTATTTAAATCAAGGGAATGGATACCTTCAGTTTAGAAATTTCATTTTCTAAACTAAAAGCTGAAATCCTTTCTACCTCTTTGACTGGGACATCTTTCTTTTCCTTTTCCTTCGATCCAATTGGCTAATTTCATTTTTATGCTAATGGTGATTTGCTGATATTGGGATCATCTGCCTCTTTTCCTTTCTTTTATACAACAGGTGAATCACTCTTTCATGCTGAAACTTCCTTCCTCTTCTGAATTGGTTTAACATGCAAATCTCTATTTCTAAGAGAATATTGGCGCTGATGGGTAGACAAAGCATTCATATAACCTCTTTAGTACTCATTTGATTCTTCTTCCAAAACTGTGTCATTTACTAGAATGAAATCAACATCTTTGTGTATAGCTTAACTTTCCGCATACTCCTCCTCTTTAGTAATATAAATAGGCAAATCATCTGGAGTAAAGAAGTGATTTCCTTTTCTTCCCCTATCACATTCTCTTCCTCATCAGATTCCAATCCATGCGAAAAATTTTGCTGCAGAGGTGGCTGTACTCATTGCTGAGCTCTCTGATCTTGAGCTCGCTATTCTCTTCGTTTGATTCTATATTGTGGCTACTGCTGGCCACAGAAGTTTGGATTTCTAACTTGTGGCTTAGGTGTATTAAGTTTAACCCTTTCAAACATTTGCTCCACCTTCCGAAGTAATTGATCTGTCGAAGACAACTCTTCTTTTATTGTGACCTTCTTTTTTTCTCTTGCTCTAGCCCTCTTGGCTAGCAGATTTGCTTCAACACTGACCGCGATCTTCTGCATATCTTCCATTGTGGAAGGCTCTCTCTCTCTTAGTTGATAAGCCATGTCAGCATCAAAACCATCTAGAAATTTCATCATGGATAGCCCCGACATTTCGCTTGATATGCTCATATTCATGAAGGATTTGAGGAGAATTTTTCTTGATTTCCCAACGATCTAAGAATTGTCTTTGTAGATCGTCCAATGTAGCAATACTAGCAGCGGGCAAAGCTCTGAACCATTTCCTAAATTCACCACTAAATGTCTGTGCAAACAACCTCATTGTCACATTTTCTGCATTGATCTCATGAAGGTCACAAAAATTTGCCATTTCTTCCACATGATGTTGAGCAGTAATGCTGTGAGGAGTGCCATCAAACAAATGAATTTTTCTTTGATAATCTGTCAACATATCATCTAAAACTTGAGGCAGCACAAGAGGTGCAAAACGGGCATCCATCCCTCTTGGTGGATTCGGTCTGGGGGATGCTGGGGGAGTAGTTGCAGCTGATGTGTGAGGGGTATGCGGCAGGGTGTGCAGAGGAGAAGCAATTTTATATGTAGAAGGAGTAGATGGAGGCGAATTTACTGCAGGCTTTTGATATGTCACAATAGGCTGCACAGGGATAGTGGGAATGAAGGGCGATTTGGTGGGAACTCTTGAGCTGAATGCAGTGACGGAAGATCCAAGGGAGGCAGATGCAGCTTCTAGGAAATCAACAATATTTGAAGCCTCAATTTCAATCTTGAGCTGTCTTAAAATAAAATTCTCAATGGCCTTATTGGATTTTTCAACTTCAAGAGCTACAACAAAGTTCAGATTCAGGACTGTCGAACCAACAACACTTTCAAATTTTGTTTCAAACAATGATAACTCAAACTGCGCATCGAAATAAAGTTCTTCAAGATACTTGAAAACTGTAGGGCATGAAAGGGATTTGAACACGAGAGTGTTAGAACTCTCTTGACGAAGAAGTCTTGGAATCAAATTGGGATTTTCATTGACAAGAGGAGGATTTGGATCTGGATAAGTTCTGTTATATATCCTTGAAGCCGGTGTGCTTTTTCAAAATATCAAATGGACAGAAACCAATTTCTCAGCCTATCAAATCCAAAGCTTATCATCCACAGCTTAGAATCATCACATGCACGGGTGTGGTTGCAGGTTAGATTTTCTGTTAATGAGAATAGACTAGAGATTGACTAAAGTAGCATTTATCTACTTGCGCTAATTCAAAGCAAAAGCATTTCGAAGGATACCTGGCTAATCTTTAGACTTTGTCTGTAGTTTCAAAATGAAGAATACTAACAAACACTCAAATCAGTCCCCAGTGGAGTTGCCACTATGTTGGAGCCTAGATTTACCTCGGGCTAAAAAGGTAAGCATCTAGGTCCACATCAAACCATGCCCAACCTCGTAGCTAGCCCTACGAGGATAGGAGAGGGCTCTCTCTGGGTCAATCTCAGAAAAGGATAATTGATGGGGCTTGTGATGACTAAAATAGCTACTAATCTTAGGCTAGGTATGAAGTGCAGGGATTTAATTTGAATTTTTTGGGGTTTTGTGATGGAGAATGGGAAAGGCAAATTTGGGTCCAGGGATAAGGCCTAGTTTTTGCAGAATTCTGATTGGGGCAAGGAAGGTAATTGTTTTGATGCTTAATATTGAATGAATGGATGGATTAGACTGGTGAGGAACCAAGGAGGGAAAGAGAGTCTCAAAAGTCCTCCTCAAATAGATGAAAACATTGAAAATTAAACAAAATTTCAAGGCAAAGCACAATAGTCCAGTGAATTCTACCTTAATCACTCATTTGTTAAATTTAAAAAGAAAAGAGAAGGGAAAATGATACACATACACATTAATGAACTTACAATTAGATAGGTAAAAAAACCATCAAAACACATAGCCACATGGATCCCAACAAGTGCTGCAAAACCCCGGTCTTTCCTTTGCCAAAAATGCAGAGATAAAATGTACAATGATGTGCCAAGCAATCCCAAGTGTCCAATCCTAACAATGACTTAGAAAATACATGATATAGACCGTCCTAACCCATTCCCATGTCTCTAGCGGTCGAGATCATCATTATAGGAGCTTTTTAAACCAATTCTAAACAAAGCACTGAAATCTAGGCAATCAAACAACTTGCCTCTATAAGGTAGGAAAGTGATTCATTCATTAAATTTTCACTTTTTAGAGAATGAATCCTCTAGAAGAAGTAAAAATGTTCCAATATTACATCATGGTCCTCCAATTACATCATGGTAGATCAATAATTACAACAAAAATCAAAACTAGTAAAAACTAGGCGAATTTCTGAGCTGTATAGTGAAAAATAAGCCAAAAATCCTCTATGCGCCGCGCCTGAAACCTGTATACGTAGCAAAAATTTGGAGCTGATTCTGAATCACTTCCAAAATTCCATATTGAGCTCATGATAGCTCTTTGGAAATTCCTATTTGGCTACTTTCTAACCCAAGTGGAATTTCTGGATTTGGATGTCATTTTCCCCTCCAAAGCTTCAATCGCCCAAGATTGCTTCCTGTGGTTGTAAAAAGTGACAGAAAGGTCATTTTTAGGGTGTTTTTGACCATTTAGGAAACCCAAAACTTGATGAAATCCTTAGCTAATCAATGAGCATGCATAAATTCTGGTGACAAACATAAAAATGTAATTTTTTCCTCCTAGAGACCTTCCAATTATAAGCGCATGCCAAGTGGCGCTACACGTTGGACGAAAAAACCTGTTTTAGACCAAAACTTTCAAAATTGACAAAATTTTCTCAAAATTTCATGAAATTTGAGCTGAACCTTCTCTATCAAGTGTCATGCTAGGCTAAAGAGGCTTTTGCCAATATCTGAAGACGATCATGCCCTTTTTGCCTCTTTTACTTCTTTGTTTCCTTTTTCAGTTTTGCCTTTAGATTCCTTATTCATGCCTTGGAACTTATATTTCGCGCCCTGTAATAGAAAACCATGTGTCTCAACGATGTTTTGTCCCTATCGACCTTGTTTAGCAGTCTCTCCTGGTGGATGTTGATTCTCTCGAACCAAGACTCCCGATTAGCACTAATCTCTTGCTCCAACGAAGTGAATTCAATCCTCCTCCTTTGGGAAGCTTGATGATTCTCCTGAATGTTTTGCAGCTCCATGATTGATTGCTAATATTCAAGTTGTTTGTTCGTCTACTCCAAGTATTTCATAGTCCGCTGAGCCCTCTCCAAGTGGAGGGACAAGGCTTTGATCTCTGTCTGCTGCTCCTGGATGGTCTCTCTAAGATGTGCACTTTGCGGGCCCATGTGTGTTTCGTCATCCTAGACAAGAATGAAGTCTCGCTCACCCGAAGGACCGTCATCCTGCATTGGCCTCTTGCCTCTTTCCTATACCTGTACCTCTGATGCTGATGGTGACAACGAGACCCCTTCCACCCAAGGTGGAGATAGTACTCATCGGGCTGCTGCAAACAATCCCTGCGTGCCTCTCCGATAGGTGACATATGTCGACACACCAGTAGTCTCTGCCTCCCGTCCTCCATGCCGATGTGAAGGTTCACCCACATCATGGAAAACCTCCTGATGAGCTGCTAAAACTGTGAAGAACTCACGGGAAATGAAGTCTTCCTCTGTGATACCTTGCAGGCCAAGCTGATGTACAACAATGATCTTCATGAGCGCATAGTGGTAAATGTTGTTGTACTGCTATTCAGGAGTCTTCTTCTGAACAAGAGTAGTCATCCTCTCGATGTTTCAGCACATGAAATATGGAATGTTCATCAACCTCACTCTCGTGAAATGCATGAATAACCTGATATGGTATGCATAGAGGCGTGAGAAGCGGCCTTCACAACCAAAGTATCTGATAATGAGTCTCATCAACGACGCATAAGATTCCTTTAGAAGCCAGGATGGGAATACTCTGCTAAGCTGCCTCAAATAACTAGGCCTAATATAAGGTTCATAATATGCTCTATCGAGCTGTTGTCTCTTGTTCCAATCGTCGCCTATATTTGGTATCCCAGTGGCCTGAGAGATGGTTTCTGGTGTCAAGGTGAAGTTTACTCTATCAAGAGAAACATGACCATGATGAAAATGTAAAACAACTAACCGCACTAACTTCGGATGATGCTGGATCTGAGCAATCATCTCACAATACTGAAAGCATGACTCTTGCTGAAAGAATGTCATTTCAAGTGGGTAGGCGTGCAATTGAATCAAGGAAGTCAGCTCTTCTCTAACATGTCTACCACCCTTACGAGGCCTTCTAGATACATTAGGCTCAGTGGTTGAGTCACTTTCGTGCTCATATTTTTTCTGAGAGGATGAATCTGTGTCTGTCATGGTGCTGCAATGTGTATAACAAGTAGGTGTTTGATTTTGGTTTGAAAATGATGAATAAGTATTTTGTTCTCAATGCCAAAGGTGCCAAAGGGAAATGAGTTACTGTGAGGAAACTGTGCGAAAAGAAAAGGGACAGTGGATAGAGTCGACTGCCAAGTGATTTTGAAATACAACAACAGTCGCTTGACTAAGTGTTAGGAATGTGGGGTTTGGGAAATTTTACAAATGATATGGGGAAAGGGGTAATGATAATAAATGGTAGTGTTAGTGATAGGAAAAAAAAATGGGAGACAAGTGATATGAATGATTTTAGAATGTAAGGGAAAAGGAGAGGGACTATATAAAGATGTGACAATGAGTATTCAACATGAAAATGATTTTTTTAAAACACCATTTCAAACCCTAAGGAGGAAAGGATAGGGTTTATGTTTTTTCCATTAAAGCCTTATATTCTTCTCTTCAAATCATAGCAAACACTATTTAATAGAAATGGCAAAGGCTCACACACTTACTTGGATCATAGAAGAGTGAGTCAATTTGGAAAGTTTGGAAGCGGTAATGAAATTCGAGGTGGCAGCTCTATGCGCCGCGCGCACAACCCAGTGCGCTGCGACCCCTATGTGTGCCGCGCACATTGAAAATAACACTGTAAATGGCGGCTATATGAACTGCGACCTCCACCCAATGTGCCGTGCAGTAGATACAACACAACGTTGGCTTCTAAAACCCTGTTTTCATTCCTCCACAGTATAACTTAACTTCTTGTCGTCTCCTTGTTTGCAAATGAATAGTTGGAGCAAAAGAAATGACGTTGTTTGATTTTTCATGACAGCAGGGATATGAATTTGGTATGTTGGCCTGTGTGTCGTGCACACACCCTGTGTGCCACACCTCTTATATGCACTGCGACAGTGCGATTTTATGCAGTGGAAATTTCCCAATAAGCCACGCAGCCTATGTGCGCCGCGACCCCCTCGAATGCGCCACGTGCACTTCCAACACACAGTCTTGTCCTTCAAACACAAAATTTTCTCTTCCACAAACTGACTTGGCTTCTTTGGCATACAAATGAATGTTTCAAACACCCAAAATTTCTTATATGCCCTAATGACTTTGATTTTTAATTTTCAATAACCCGCTTTATAAATTTGTAGAAGTTTGGCACTTTGACATTTTAATACAACTCTATTCCTTTTGTTCCCTCTTTGATTTTTTGGCTAAAATGATGAAACTTTTGACAATGTTTTGCAGGGATGATGGCATTTGGATTTTGGCAAAGGATTACCAGGGCCGCACTGAAGAACTATAGAATTTGAAAAACCTTTAAAATTACATATTTATTACAATTTTTTTTTTTAACAATTTCTTCTTCAAAACAAAGTTTTGAAGAAAAATCATTCTCAACATTATTGATGATGAAAATTATGGAATTAAAAGTTATTACGAACATCCTCATGGCCTTGTGGTGATTATGAGACACTCGAAGCATTTATTGACAAAACCCTAATGAAACCCTAGACCTACTTGACACTAAAACCCTAAAGACAACTTTTGCAACTTTGATGACAAGAAAATTGTATATGCCTTTTTTTTTTAATGAACAAACATCAACCAGTAGGCAAATGACTTCAGTGAAGTATGGGGATTGGAACCTTCTGTCAGAGGATCGATGCTCCTAAATGGAATGCAGGTGATTGAACAGAATGGGACACCTAAAATGAAATGCAACAAAAGAGGGTTTTGATCTCTGATGAAGGGCTGAACAGACTGACTCTAACAGGGTTGATCACCTCCTTGTAGTATCTTAGCTTCCTTTTAACCTCCACCTTGTTATCATCCGATAACTTGTCTTTAAAATTTGAGGTGAAAATATCTTTGACATTATCCTTGCTTTCCATGATGATCTCCTCCTTAATCCCCCAAAGGTTGACCCAAGACTTGACATCCTTATGTCACCCACGCTTAAGGCGAAGGTGGTGGTTTTGACTTAAGTTAGAAGAAATTTTTGGGAGCCTCTTAGAGTCCATGTTGTAAAGCTTCTTCTTAAACATCAGATATCTAAACATAATCATAATTTCAATGGGGGAGAGGATAGCTTCGATCAAGAGGATAGGATAGTGGGTATTTCCCTTGATCTTGAGATTGTATGTTATGAATTTCTTTTTAGTCATCTCAATCTTTCAATGTGACTCTCTTGATATACTGAAACCCCAAAATGCACATATGTATAAGAGAATAGGGGCGATGAGAGTCTCAAAGGAATCATTTATACTCCAAATGAAAATATCAACCAACATATAATTTTTTTCAAGCTCATAATAAGATTTTCAGCCTCAAATAATCCTTTCCTCGATGTTATAATTCCATTTGAGCTGATGAGGAATGTCAATACCAAAATATTTATAAGAAGAAGTGTGCTCTAACTTATGTTTACAATAGATGAAACTACCATGGGTGATCTTTTTGGATTTGATGATCATGAATTTAGTCTTATCAGTATTGACTTCAATACCCATCTTGGAGTAGTAGACATGAAGAGCCTTAAGCTACTTGTCTATGTAATCATGAATTTTTTCAAGAAGAAAGATACCATCAACATCAACGAGAAGAGTAATGATTATAATAGCAAGCGCAGTGCCCTTGCAACCTGAAATTTACAAACACTCGTCTAGCTTATCGATGTAAATGCTAAAGGGGGTAGGGGGTAGGGGAAAACGTTACTTAACCCTCATATTGCATTTAATATCTTTAGACCACCCTTCGTTGGTCTTAATCTTCAGAATGATAGTATTGTAGAGATGGTTCATAGCAATCCTTGGTTTAGGAGGAGCCATGATCTCTTCAAGTCTCTCTGAGAGCTTATCTCGAGGAACAATGTCGAAAGATTTTCTAAAGTCCACAACACAATAGAACATATCAACTTTACTATTGCGATATTCCTCTGCAATGATCCTGAGAGTGATATGGTGGTCAATAGGTGAGTGATGTGTCCTAAAACCAGTTTCCTATTTAGCTCTTTTGCCATGGTTTTAAGCTAAAGGCTAAGCTTATTTTCCAAAATGAGCCCCTATAGATTGGCTAGGATGTGGCTAATCATAATGGTCTTGTAGTTAGAGGGAATGTATTGGTCCCCATTTTTAAAGATAGGCAGAATAAAGTATTATGTCCAAATATTAGGGAAACCGTGCTTCATCACCAAATTGAGAAGCTTACGGAGAGGAGGAATGAGGATAAATCTTCCCATTTTAAGGATCTCAGCTTCGTATTCTTCAACATCTTTGAGAGAAAATATATCTTCCTTAATATGAGTGTTTAATATGGTGCCCATGCTGTCTGGAAAGTCATAAAACTTCTTGAGATAGTTTTCCCAATTTTCTAAGGGGATATAATGATTATCTTTAGTTTTATGAACAAGCAAATTCGACCAAAATGTTTTTCACACAACATTAGAGAGGTCGAAAAGGTGCTCTTGTCTCTTATTGA
The DNA here is from genome assembly GCA_000404065.3 of Pinus taeda. Taxonomy (NCBI): domain Eukaryota; kingdom Viridiplantae; phylum Streptophyta; class Pinopsida; order Pinales; family Pinaceae; genus Pinus; species Pinus taeda. Next base: position 49,543 of record APFE030383558.1, read on the forward strand.
TATATTACTTATTCTTCATCTTGATGAACCTTTTTATCTACTTATATTCTCGAGCTTATTTATTTCATTAAGAGCTTCTCTAATCGCTATCCTGGAAATTTTACAATGTTTTTCCTACCAAGGGTTCGATGTTCTATAATTTTTCTTATACGAAGTCTCATTGGAGAACTTTTTAATGCTAGTGGAAAGGGTAGTAGTAAAATGGTAATAAATTTGATCATTTTTATTATTACAATTTAGGGAGCCTAAATCCCTTTCTAACTCCCTTAAGAAAAGGTCGATGTTATTCCTATCAAATAAAACATGTCTTTTTCTTTCATTGATCTTTTGCATGTGGGTGGTATGCATAACAATATTGAGGGATAAGGACAAAGGTCTATGGTCAGAGTCAGTATCATACCCACTAAGTATCTCAGATTTTCTAAAACGGTTTAGGACATTTGTATCACAAATCGCATAATCCGTGACACTACTACCCAAACCAAGGAAGCACATCATGTGACTCGAGATAGGCCACTTGTTAATACCATTACACATGATTAGGTCATGGGAACTACAAATTTTTAGCTTGGTGGCGAATAAGTTTTCGATTATGTCTTCAGAGTTTCTCTTGAATCTATTAGCTAAGTTACCATCTTCATCAAACCACAAGGGTTCGGGTTTAGAGTTTTTAGTTAACATAATAGCTTGGTTAATAACCGTTCTAGCATTGAAGTCCTTAAGAAGAAGGATATTACCTTCATTCATTAGGTTTTAGATATCTTTTTCTAAGGTATTGAAATTGAAATTCTTATCCATTTTTTTTTGTTATAGGATGTAGAGGTGATAGAAGTCAAATAGTAGATTACAAGAAAGTTAATATTAGTGGGAGAATGAGAGATCTCGGTCCAAATGTACTAATTGAAGGGGTCAATTTTATGAAGTTAGATGTGAGAGGAAACAATGTTCCTTATATAATAGGATATACAACCAAAACCCCTATGGTAGGATTTCTTATTCAAAGTTGACCAAAGAGTTAATCCATCAAGGTGAGGGACCCTAGATTCATCGTGTTACCAAGTCTCAACTAAAAGAATAAGATCAATATCACTCGGGATCCAACTTAGCATAGGAGAATTACATTACGGAAAGCCAAGACAATTCTAGAAGAGGATATGGAGTAATGTTAATCCTTATTAATCACTCGTATTTTGAAATTTATCTCTAATTATAACTTTCCGATTCCTAATGATTTCATGTTTCCCTTCTTTCCTTTCTTCCTTAACCTTTTGGACTTCCTTCCTAAGTTCAACTTGGTCTTCTAGAATGAGATCTTCACTTATAAATATTCTTGTTCCTTTTAGGCTCAGGGATTTCCTGATAATATCTAATTTCTAGTCATTATAACTAACCTTGACATGGATTAGTCTATTTTTATGTTCAAGTATTTTTCCTAACCTTATTACTTCTGTGAGATAATTTGTTTGAGTTTGAGATGTGTTTTTAATTGTTCTTTAACTATTTATAATGTGTCTTTATTGTTTTTTTCTTCTAGACCAACAATTATAAGGTGTAAGGATATTTTGTGGCACTCATGGTCAAGTATAATTAGTTTGATAATTTCCTCTTTTATGGTCTTAATATCTAATTTATTTTCTGTGTTATTTAGGGTTGATTTATTATGTAGTTGTTCTTTTAGATTTTAAATCTCTCTTTTAAAAGTGTCATTTCTTTAACCATTGTTTGTTTACTATGTTCTATTTCTTTAATTCTACTTTTCATTCGTTAGAGTTCAGTCTCGAGTGTGATTATTTTATTTTCTAACAATTTGTGGTTATTGTCAAGCATTGTAATTAATTCTAGTTTAAAATGATTTTCTCTTTCTTCTCTTCATCTTTGTAAAGATTCAATGTACTCATAAAGAATATTTATGGTAATTTTACTTGGTATCCCTTTTTTAGAGGGAACCTTAGAAATATGAGGGGAAGTACTCATAGTCTAAGTACGAAAAACTTAACAAGAGGAGGGAAAGCGGGAATGTACGAATGTGTCCGAGTTGTATTGAGTGTGGAAGACCCAATGTGAGGTTTTTAGAGTTGTACCATAGATCTCTATGATTATTCGATAAGCCTAAGTATCACTACAAGAAAAAAGGTCATTGGTGAGGGTCATGCTTGTGATGGACCTTTAAGGTTTGTCACCAATGTCGCATATGGTGATGGTCCTTAAAAAAGAATTATTGTAAGTGTATATAATGATGGTCCTTTCAGGTTTGTGAATAAATCCATTTTCAATGAAACTTTTGGTCTCCCTTATCTAGAGGGGGCCTTAGAAATATAAGGGGAAGTATTGATAGTGTAAGTAGACAAAACTTACCAAGGGGTGGGAAAGTGGGAACGTATGAATCTTTCAAAGTTGTATTGAGTGTGGAAAACCCAATGTGAGGTTGTTAGAGTTGTACCATATATCTGTATGATTATTCGATGAGCCTAAGTATATTTAATGAACCATTGAGACCGTAGATTCTTCAACGAACCAATGAGACCCCATATTACTTGACAAACCACAAAACAATGAGTGTATCACTATAACCAAAAAGGTCATTGGTGAGGGTCGTGCTTGTGATGGACCTTTAATGTTTGTCCCCAATGTCGTATATGGTGACAGTTTTTAAGAAAACATTATTGTAAGTGTATATAGTGATGGTCCTTTTAGGTTGGTCACCAAATCCATTTTCAATGACACTTTTGGTGAGGGAGACCAAAGGCTCATCACTAATTCTCTCTTTGCTGACACTTCTAGTAATGATCTTTTATTGACCCTCACCAATGCTCTTTTTGGTTTCTTTTGGTGATGGTCAAAAAATGTTCGTCATCATTGATCACTCCAATGAGTTTTTCATGACGCTATGTTTATGTTACTATATTTTTTTGTCAAAAGACAATGATTTAAGACAATTGTTATGGAGTCTTTTTCATCATGTATCTAAGGCAATAGTGGCTAAAGTTAGTCAATTTGTTAAGAAGTAATTAGTGTGTATCATTTCCCTAAAGTAATAAGAATACAGTTTTCCTATCAGTCAACACATGATTCATCTCTATTAGGTTTATTATCTAGCAAATCCCCTTCAGATAAAGTTGCAATAGTGAGTGTAGGAACTATATTATTTAAAACATAACAAATATTTTTCAATTCTATTAATGAAAGATACCTAAAACTCATCAACAGTCCTCATACACCTTAACATGTTTTGGCACAAAATAGAAACCCTTGGAACCACACATATCTTGGAACATATTTGTACCTAGAACATATTGACATGACTAGGACACCCAAGCACATGTTTGGATTCGCTAGCACACTATAGCACACTCCTAGCATATGTTGCATTCCATGTAGTTCCTAGCATTCCCTAGAACACCTTGGCATGCATTGACATACATTAGAAATTGGCACACATTGGAACTTGGCATGCATTGGAACCTATTTTTGTTGTGCCTAGCATGCCCCTTTTGAAAAAGATAAATTCACGACTTATTAAACCTCTTATGTGTTCATTTCCTTGTATTTTTGCTTGGTTCTCCCTTTTTTCCCTTACTCCTTGACACATATTGGCATACCCTAGCACCCTGCACATCCTAGCATGCCTTAGTAGTTGGAATGTCTTGGCATGCCTTGGAACTATTTTTCACATGTTAGCACACCCTAGAACTCCTTAGCACACTTTGTCACTTCTTCACATGCTCTTGTAATCAATAGCATGCCTTACCAATGCTTAGCATACCTTGTCACTCCCTTCTTGGTATGACAACTAACACTCCCTCACACACCCTCATATTCATTCACTTCCCTGCATTTTGACCTTGTGCTCCATTATTTTTTCCTAGTAGTCACTAAAACTCCTCAGCATGCATTGGAACTCTCTAGCACACCTTAACACTCTTCGACATGACCTGCCACTTCATAACATGCATAACACTCTGTGACACACATTGGCTCTTGGCACGTGTTGGCTCTTGGAAATTCTTAGCATGATTAGCATGAGTTGAGATGCCTTGGTATTCTTTGGCATGGTTTATTATTAAATTTATTTGAGATCAATTATTGGAAAGTAGATGAGAAACAACAAAGGAAGATTTGGCACTTAGAATGTGCTAAGACTTGGCACCTATTGGAACTTAGTATTGGTGTTTCTAGAATTCCCCTCTTGGAAAAGGTAAATTGGTGACTTATTGACCCTCTTATGTGTTCATTTTCTTGTAGTTTAACTTGTTTCTCCCTTTAGTTTCCTTGATAGTCCCTCGCACACATTGTCACAACCTTGCACATCTTGGAATGCCTTAACACTTGGCACATCTTATCATGTTTGACATGCCTTTGCACTATCTAACACATGTTAGCAACTCACATCTAGCCTTACATGTTTTCATGACTTGGGAGCCCAATCAAGTCCTTGGATACTACATTTTATGTGACATTGGCATGCTTCAACCACAACAACTTGACCAATTGCACCTACTGCAAGTAGAATGTGTGTTTTTCACCTAAGAACTGCCTATAACATGTCTAAGGTGACTCATGTCCAAGCTCAACTTATCCCACTTAACTAATAACCAAGGGAAGGATCGCAACTAGTATAAAACAATTAAGCAATATATCTTACACAAGAAATATTTCACATGTATCTCAAGTTCATATAAATAGTAGAGAATTAACTGAAAATTTTCAAGAACCACAAGATGCACAAGACATAGAAGATAGAAGTCGACACTATCTGAGTACCCCAAAACATATACACAATAATGTATAATATAAAGTTATCTAGAATAGTTTAAAACATGAGGATGCACCGAAACTGTGCTGCATCTCATCTAAAAATAATAGCTAAAGGAAAAACAATGGTGTTCCCATCACAAAGTCCCCCTTTGTCTAAAACTACGATGTCGATCCTATTATTGAAACTATAGGCCTACCTCCGTCAAATATTGTTATGAACTTATCCTAACACACTTCATCCTTGGCACACTTAAATTCGCTAAAACTCCGTCGCACAAACTCTTATTCATTCCTTTCCATGCACTTTCACCTAGTTCTCTCTTGTGATGCCCCAACACTCCCTTACACTCATAAGTATGCACTGACATTGATTGGAATGCACCTTTTCATTCCTTGGCATGCCCTCACCCTCCCTAGCTATCATGGTCTAACAACTACCCTTAATTTGTAACTTGTGAAGCCAATCAAGTCCTCACTTGACTAAAAGAGCTTGACCAAGTTAAAATTACTACAACTAGACTATGTTTGTTGAATTGTGTAGTTTGGGAGGTACTCCACAAGACTAGTGAAATGGGTTTGTGTGCCTTTGGTTGCAAAAGGATTTGTGGGAAATGAACCCAAGCGAAGGGGTTTCAGACCCAAGATGGGGTTTATAATCTAAAACAAAATTAAAAAGGAAAATTAATATTTCCTAAGGTCTAAGTGGATAAAACCCATAAGTTCTTGAGGGTTCTTAATAATCCTAGTAAAATATATTTAAGGAAGCCTTATGATGATTGAAAGAACATAAAGTGAGAAAAATTTCATTTGATCAAAGGAGGAGAGGAGAGATGTAGTCCTATGGTAGGCTGACTTAGAGGGCCAAGTAAAGGCTGCCAAAGGGAGGCGATGATCATACACCAAGAGCAATATCATCATGTGAGGGTTTCCAGCAATGCCACATACCTTATGGGGTTCGATCTACGATGTAGGATGGAATATTGTTGGTTCTCTTCTAACAGATTGAGCTCAAGATAGGTTGGTCATTAGGATTTGGGCATCTGATTTTAGTGGTCTCTCAGTGTGAAAGCCGCATCAAATTATGAAATAGTAGAGAAGGTTGAGAACATATCTTTTGGTGGTTAGTAGGTCACAAGGTCTATGACAAATATTGAAAAAAATTGAGGGCATGCACTATAATTTAGGACCAAAACAAAACTAGTTGCATTTGTAATATTGACTAAGGTGATGCTAGTTTGAGGGTCATAGAAATCTGAATTTCATGTCAATATTTAGTCAAAGAAATGTCGAGAATCTATCGATCCATATGAGCTAGGACGAATCCCTTATGCATGCAAGAGTTGTTATTTTTTCTATGGGTGGTGTTTGTGCACATATTTTCTCGGTAATTGAGGACAACCTAAGACCACATCACTGAGGACTAGATAGCCCTCTCACTCTAGGTGTAACTTGTGGTCCTAATCGCACCAAAACGGGTAACCCTGTAATATAATTGTTAGATTTTCAATATTCAAATATAATAAGTCCATGTGTGAATATTTTTTATTGTAGTAAATAGTGGTGACATTCACAAGAGGAAGGAAAACATTTGATGAGATACAATTCCAAAGTTAGATTCCCAACGAGAAAGACAACAATAACAAGATACGACAATAATAAAAATAGAATATAAGGAAGGTAGAAATATTGTGTAAAATAAAATAAAGGCATCGATTTTAAAACAAAATTGTGCTGAGATTAGATGAAAACATGTGTAGGAGGAGGAGGCACATTCATTCCACTCTATCCTGAAAAACAATTAATATTGTATATTGGGACTGAAATTCACATAAGAGTAAAACATTTGGATTTAGAGAACATCATACACTATTAGGAAGTCACAAATGTATTAACATAGTAGGATTAAAATCTACACTCTGGTTAGATGAAAACATGTAAAGCGGGTGTAGGCATGTTCGTTCCACTCTATGTTGAAAAATAATTAATATTATACATCATGACTAAAATTCCCATATGAGTAAAATGTGAGGATTTTAGAGAACAATATACATTGTTTATAAGTCACAAATGTATCAACATTGTAACACTAAAAACTATGCTCTGGTTAGGAAAAAACATGCGGAGTAGGTGCGGTAATGTTCATTCCACTATATGATGAAAAACAATACATATTATATATCAGGACTAAGATTTAGGTAAGAGTAAAATTTGATGATGTTAGAGAACAACATACACTGTCACGAATATAGGAATGTGTTAACATAAAAACATAACACCTAATTTTGTAATCAATGTAAAGAATGAATTATATTAGTGAAGGATAAATCTTCAATTGTAAATAACTCAAGATAAATCATTCAGTAATTGTGTTGAAAATATCGATATTGGAACACAACACTAAAGGATTTAAATTCTAAATGAGATCAAGCCTCACATTTAATTGATTGTAATTCCAATTCAGAATAATAGGAAAAACAAAAAAAACGAATGAGAATCGCGAGGAATATTATTCAAAATTAGTAATGAAAGTTGTGTACCATATATAAGTAGTTTCAATATGTGCAAAGTTTCTTCAACACTGCCAACTTCCCCCTCTCAAATAAGAAAATAGGGGTTTTATACAAATGTATTGATAATTATTTTAAGTAAATGTCTATTAAACAAAGACATATTTTAGAAATATTTATAAATAGTTTCCCCTGTTTCGTAAATGGTTTAAAACATTAATTTTTCCCCTAAACATAGGACCCCCATGAAGATGGGCTTGAATGGATGTAACTTTATGCTAATATAGTCTTCCATAATCATAGTTTATCTGAAATGCAATCCTCCCCTAATGAATAACTTTCTTAACAAGAAAATCAGAGTTAGCTTCTCTGGTAATTAAATAACAAATTGTAAATGAGAGAAACATATTTCTCTTATCTTATTCCGAAAATTTGTTTCCATAACAATGGAGAAAATCTAAAAAAAAATCTAAAATATAACTAAACCCTATGTAAATTCCGATAAATCTTGTGAAATCTATTTGGAACCATTTACAACTAAAAGTAATCGATTAATATGTGTGCATCCAAAATTATGAAATTAATTTATTGGTGGCTTTCATAGTAAACCACCATAAATCCTCGTCACCGTGTAAATAAAGCTCTAATTTATAAAATATATTTCACATGTATAAATTCACATATGTAAATATAAACCCTTGACTAGAACATTAACAAAAATATTTCTCAGAAATGAATTTATGGTGAAGAAAACACTAAACACATTTAAGATGAAGAAAACCCTAAATGTTTTTTGTTGCTCTATAAATATTTTTCAAAGGTGATAGTAATTTTGAATTATATTTATAACTACATTGAATTTTACAGCAAGCATGTAATTATTTTGAGATGAGAGACATAAATTAAGAGTTAATACTTCCCATCATGTGGATATTTGGAGGCAGGTTTAATGAACATTTTAAATGCGATGAGATCTTAGGGTGAGCTTCATTTAATCAGAAGACAACCATTCTACATTGGGTGGTAAGGTGGTGGTGATTTAACCTCCCTTATCCACCTCGATGACCTTAGTATGAATATGTAGGGCCTCATATTTAATACAATAACGTTTATACTTAATATCAATTTTATTCAAAATTTTATATAAAGTTTTATTCTTTATGAGTTTTTATGGAAAACCTAATATAAATATTTTGAGTCTTGTTTTCATTTTAATAACCATTTCAATATGAAAGCCTTCATTAAATGTATTCATATTTTAAAGGTTTTTATTTTCACCTAGGGCTTAGATATCTGAAAGTAAAGGTATAAGTTAAAAACTGTGAGTAATTCATGACAAGATCGATGGTGATATTGTGTGAGGTAAAATTAGATATTTTACATTCATGAAAGTCTGTTTTCAATATTCATTACCTATATTCTTTAGAAAATTCAATCCTCCCAAATATATAGGAATTGAAGGATTTTCATTAATAACTTGTTTGTATATTTAATTCCCCCATTTTCTGGACAATGTTTACTTAATTTGTGGGCAATGTTTTTTTACCTTTAGGGTTCTTAGTTATAGAAATAATAATTTATTTATGTTTTAGCCACATATAATAGTTAGTTTTATTTAATATTTAATCATTTGTATTTTGAATTTTTATGTTATATATAGAATCAAAATAATAATTAAGTATTTCATATACATATTTATAATATGGAATTTCTTTAATGTCACTAAGCTACAAACACTACTAATTTTTGTTCTAATCCCTTCTACTGATTTCCCTTTTGTATTTTAGGAAGAAATTTGAATCATATGAGCATGATAAGAGCCAAATGGAAAGGAAACATAAACCACAACCCTCAGAGAAGACCTAGCTCTAAGGAGGGTCATTATGGGTCACAACATTCGGCTTCAACTTGGGATGATGCTCCCTGGTGAAGGATTAAGAACACAGAACAAAAGCCTTTGTATAGGGCATGGAGTTGTGAAAGGAAACTAAGAAACAAAAAGTAATGAAGGGAAAATATTTTTCATATTAAATGTTCAGCTAATTTACGACAAGAACGAAACAAGAATAAATGTGAGGTCATAGTACTTATAGATTAACACGTTCAAGGATTATTTACATACATAAAAGACATATGTTTGTATATTAAGTACACGAGGGTAGTTATAATAATTATTAAGCAAGAATATGATAAAAATGATAAATTTATGACTTCATAACAACATCCAATAGCATAAAAACTTATACCTACTTACAGTTAATGATTAAGAAATCACATAAACCAAGGAGCTAATTAAAGTACATAAGAGGGACTTCCATTTTTCTATTTTATTGAGACTAAGGAGGCTAGTCATAAGGAATTTTGGTTCCCTTTTGGTCCATCACATGAATTTCCAAAATCAAATGTCACTCCACTGTGAGTTAGAGTCCATCCACTAACCTGAGGTTAGGAACTCTCTGGAATTTTGTTTTCTCTTCATGTTATAGGAGGTTTTGAGTAATCAACATGAACCTAAAATGAATCAACATTAGGACTAATGAAAACACCATTACATACCTCTTCTTCTCGGTGGCTAAATAACCTTGATTCTCTTTCAAATTTGCTTTGTCGAAATTATCAATATTAGTATGATCAAAAACATGAAATACACCAGGTATATTAGAAGACAATTTAGTTTGCAAACAAGTCCAAGAGATATCCATTGGAAAATAAAAATAATATATATAATCTAGGAGTCACCAGGTGAACTAAGCAAAGAAATATATGCTTTAAAACCTTCAAGGTGCATGCATTAGTGAGCCTATTCACCAGTAGGTCACAAACTTAACTGATTACTTTAGTTACCAAGAAAATGAAACTTTAATAAGTCGTTCCCTGGAAATGGCTCCAGAAGATGTTGGTGCACATATTGATGTCGTAACTGAGGACAACCTAAGACCATATCGCTGAGGAGTAGATAGCCCTCCCACTCTAGGTGTAACTGTTGGTCCTCAACACACCACACAACATAACCCTGTAATATAATTCTTAGATTTTCATATGAAAATAAAATATTAACACATGTGAATATTTTCGTTATAATAAATAGTGGTGGCACTCATAGCAAGAAGGAAAACATGTGATGATATATAATTCCAAGGTCAAATTCCTACTGGGCAAGACAAAAATAACAAGATACGGTGGTAATAAAAAGTGAATATAAGGAAAGGAAAAGAAAAAAAATGCATTGGTTTTAAAACAAAATTGCACTTAGATTAGATGAAAACATGTGCAGTAGGTGTAGACATGTTCATTCCATTGTATGCTGAAAAGTAGTTAATATTATATATCTGGACTAAAATTCACGCAAGAGTAAAACATGAGGATTTTAGAGAGCAACATACACTGTTAGGAAGGCACAAATTTATCAACATAGTAACATTAAAGTACGTGCTCTGGTTAGATGAAAAGATGTGCAGTAGGTGCATGCACGTGTGTTCCACTTTATGCTAAAATATAGTAAATATTATATATCGTGACTCAAATTCACATAAGAGTAAAACGCAAGGATTTTAGGGAACAACATAAAATTTTAGGAAGGCACAAATCTATCAAAATAGTAACATTAAAAATTGTGTTATGGTTAGATGAAAACATGTGCAATAGGTGTCCGCATGTTCATTCCACTCTATGATGAAAAATAGTTAATATTATATATCGCGACTGAGATTCATGCAAGAGTAAAATGTGTGGATTTTAGAGAACACCTCAGTTGAAATCACTGTAAAGGATGAATTATATTAAGGAACGATAAATATTCAATCATAAATAACTCAAGATAACGTATTCAATTATTGTGTTGATAATATCTATATTGGAACACAACACTAAAGGCTTTAAACTCTAAACGAGATGAAGCATCAAATTTAATTGAATATAATTGCAATTCAGAATAACAGACAAAAGAAAATAAAACAATGAGAATCACGAGGAATAGTCTTCAAAATTAGTAATGAACCTTTTGTATCATGTACAAGTAGTTTCAGTATCTACAAAGTTTCTTCCATGGTTCCAATTGTCCCCTCTCGAATGAGAAAACAAGGGTTTTATAAAAATGTATTCATAACTATTTTAAGTAATTTTCTATCAAACAAATACATATTTAAGAAATATTTACAAATAGTTTCCCCTCTTTCGTAAATGGTTTAAAACATTAATTTCCCCCCTGAAATTATGTCCTCCATGCACATGGGCTTGAATGGCTATAACATTATGCTAATACAGTCTTCCATAATCATAGTTTATTTGAAATACAATCCTCCCCTAATGAATACCTTGTGTAACAAGAAGATGGGAGTTAGTTTCTTAAGTAATGAGATAACAAATTGTAAATGAGAGAAACATATGATCCGGATTTAAACAGGAACGCAACAAATTACAGAGATAACCATATACACAAATATGCAGCGGAAATAATACTTCATTTCATTAATGGAAAATACTGAAATATGCTTACAATCAGAAATGGAAATAAACTAGCTAGGGCGATGGTAGCTATCTCTGAGAAGAGATGTGTGGGCTACATGCCTCTGAACTGACTTACAATGAGGCTCGAAGGCCTATTTATTGTTGAGAAACAATGAAAAACCCTTAACATTCCAAAACCTAACCCTAGGAGATGAAACGCCAAACTGTGGGCCCCGTTTGGGGGAAAGTTGGTACATCAACTTCCCGGGGTCGTAACTTTAGCATATGATCTCCGTTTGACGCGTACAATAGCTCATTAGAAAGATCTATTCGAGCACTATCATTGTTGGAACGGCGGACCCGTGTTGCCCTTGGGATCCAAAAAAACGTCGTTTAGGGCCTCAAAACGGCTTCGGAAGTTCAGGACTCGAAAAACTGCTAAAAATAGTAAGTTGTGCTACAATTAAGGAAACTGAAAATGCTGAGAAAGACAATGGTGGGGGTCCATGTGGACTTGGCAGGTGGCCACCAATATCCACCTGGATCATAAGCAAGATGACTTCTTATAACATAATGTTAAATAATGCTTGGATGATCAACATGCAAAATGGTCTAGCTATCCATCTATCTAAGTGATCTCTATGAAGAAAATTAATCATGTAAGTTCTAGACATGATCCTATCATATTATTTCTTATGATGCTATGTAAAACATACTATTCAAAGAAAGATTAATCTTTATAAAGAACCTGAGAGTCAGTGAACCTTCTTTAGTAGTAAAGATCCTTCACTTCTTCCTTCTTTTCCTTCTTCTCGGGTTCTCCTATTGCTTCGGCTACATGAACTTCACTCCTTTCTTTTTTCTTGTTGTTTTTTTGGTTTGGACAGTCCCTTTTAAAGTGTCCAAATTCATTGCACTTGAAGCATTGAATCTTGGACATGTCTTTATTCTTGGACTTGCCAAAATTTTCCTTCTTCAGCTTCTTGACTCGAGCTAGAAAGGCTTGAGATTGCTCATATAATCCAATGTCATCCTTGACTTTGATCATTGATTCTTCCAATATGCATTGTGCCCACAACTCATCAAAGGGAGTTGAATCCTTCTTGGACTAGATGCTTATTGCAAAGCTGCTCCATTCTGGTGACAATGCATTTAGTACACAGATGGTTACTTCAGAATTAGTGATTGGTTCCCCAAGTCCTTGCATATGGTCTCTTAGTTGAGAGACTCTCACGAGAAAGGATGCTACATCCTCATTCTTTGATTTCTTCATTGTATACAAATTGTTCCTCAAAGACATCGTTTGTCCTATTGTACTTACTAAGTATAGATTCACTAGCTTTTCACACACAGCCTTGGAAGCTTTCAACAAATGGAACAAGAGAATATTTAATGGATTCCACTAAGATCCTATGTGACCTTATTTCCCCTTTCTTGTATTTTTCTAGTTCTTGTGTCTTATCTTTCTCTAATTCAACAATTTCCCAAGTAACATATTCCATTACTTCTTGTTTGTGAGTATCAAGTAAATTTTTTTCTTCCATGCTACATAGTTTAATGCCCCAATGAGCTTATTTCTCTCCTTGTAGACAGAACCCATATGACTGAAGATTCATACATGATGTAATAATATGATACTTATTTGAGATCAAGATTCCCCTTGATGATGTCTTCAATCTTCTTGATGCCTTCAAGGTCCTTGAATAGTCTTCACTAATGCCTTTGAAAGATGTTTACTGGGATTCTCTGGAAACCCTAATCCATCCTCCTCCTTAGACCTTCCTAGAGCAAGACAGCTTTCCCAAGGTCAACGAGGACAATATAGGGTTTTCTTCCTTTCATCTACAAGATTTTTCACTTCGTCCTACTACAACTCGGGCCTATAATTTTAGCCTCCTTCTGCAACACCAGGAACCCTAGATCTTTGCTCGTGTGAGAGATAAATCCGAAAAACAAGAAAATGTGTCCTTTCTTCTCCAAGAACTTTGCTCTTCCTTTTTGCTCCTCCCAACTTCAGATCGAACTCTTTCTTGATAGATATAACTTGTGAGTGTGTATATCCAAATGAGGTCGAATTGCTTCTTTATATAGCCTTCTCAAGTGGTCGAATTCCCTCCTTTAGGCCAACTTGATGATCCTAGGGCTGACTTGTACTTCTAGAGCTTCCAGGACTTTCTCAACTCAAAAATAATACTTTTTACAAATATAGTTTTGTCTGGAATGGTCTTATAAACATGATGTTGACTCCTTTGACTCATGACAATAAATTCTAGGACATCACAAACCCTATAAGCACGAAGAACGTGCTTTTACCTAGAAGACCATGAATAATGAGCATGAAACCCATGCATTAACAATAATAACTTTTATTTTATTTTCTTGTTTGTTACATATGATACATATTGAAATGAGTACAACAATTATAAAGACTGAAGGGAGAAATTAAAGCATTCAAAAAGTGAAAGAACAAGGAGATAGTGAGGTTGGAAGTGGGGAGAAACTAACCATAAAATGGGCCCTTCAAACAAGAAATGTATCAAATAGGAGATTAAAAATTGATCATACCTTTTACCTCCAAGATCTACACAAAATATAAGTCCAATTGTCTAAGTACAAACCTTAGAAGACCTTGGGGACACCACCCACTTCACCTTGATGGTCATCCTCCTCAATTTAAGGTAATTATCCTTTGGCACAAGGGGGAATTTCCTAAATCAAATCACTAATATATCCTATCAACACATTTGAAATTCATATTCATGATTTGATGTGTTTTAATCATTTTTAGCTACGAGGCTAAGAAGGCACTCAAGACTAAGTGCCTCGCCTTTTAGGGAAATTGAGTAAAGCATACTTGATGAAGAAGCTTGTAATGCAAAGGAGAAATCTATAAGTTATCTCGTATATGAACAAGATCAATCAAATCAACCATATTGATACATGGGATCGTATGATAAGCTCACCAAGATAGCATTTTATTTATAACTCAAGAAACATAGTTATACAATCACTCTATAGAATTTTCTTTTTATTTTTTAAAATTGCATTTAGTGGTTGTTTTTACCCCAATTTCCCAAAAAAAAAAAAAATACAAGAACTTAAAATCGCCTTGTAGAATAAAATGTGTTATTATCAATAGCACCCCATTTTTTCAATGTTAAAATTATAACTCTTTTGAAATTTTGACCTTAACGAATGATACCATTGCAAAATAAAACCTTGAAATCAATTCCCAAACCAAAATGTGGTGTTGCAAGTAACACATGCTTTGTAATTCAGGATTAAAAATTACAACCTATTTGATATGGTAGCATTGACAATTGATACCACTATAAACCAAAATATCAAATTCAACAATTGAATGAAAATGTGGCAATACATAACCGCTTACGATCACTCATGGGCAGAGGGGAGGGGCTAACCCACTGATTGAAAGTTGTGCATGAGTGGAGGGAAGGGCTAACCCATTGCTTGAAAGGTTGTTCATGGGTGGAAGGGACAAGGTAGAGGAAGTGGGTGATGTGGGGGTGTAGGAGATGTGTGGGGGTTAGGAGTTGGGAAAGGTCGATTCCAAGAGTCAACCACCCTACTCCCACACTCCCCTCCCAAAATACAAAAAGGTTCATTTTTTTATAACTGTGTGTTAGTGTGTGTTTTAATAATGTTGTTTGATTTTTAGGTTTCGTAAAATGATATTTTTAATGTTTGATTGTTAATGATTTTTTTCGAAGTTCAAATTCCTTGATTTACCATGTGGAGTATGGGGTCACATATGGATTCAATTAGAGGCTATAGTGATGGTAGTCGGAATCTAGCCCATGTCATGTTTTTCAATTTACATTTAAAATTTATTCTTTTTGCTTTGCAATTTTGTCCACAACAAAAACCTATGTTGAAGGTAACACTATGTTTTGATTTGAGGGTCACAATTTCAAGGGCAATATATCAAAATGTTATCATTTAAACTTTAAATTTTGCCACAAAAGAAAAATACAAAAACAAAAACAAAAAACGGTGTACTAGCATTTAAGTATTAGGGGGTTTACGCAATGCATTATATTAGATATCATTTTGGGATTCAATTGCGTTAAGTGAATTAAACAGTGTACTAGCATGTCACTTTTTAATTCACAGTCAATTTTAATATTTTTGTTTGCAATGTCAAGGCCACAATTTCAAACAAATTGTAATTTAACCCCTCAAAAAAAGAGATGTTATCATAACACCCCCTATTTTAAGGATCAATTTTTAAGGTTATCAACAATACTAGTGAAAGCCATATTTTCAAACAAAATGTAGTCTTAACCCAAAAATTAAATAATAATAAAATAATGATTCATTTCCATTCTAAAGTTGAATTTGAAGTTTTTTTATTGCAAACTTACAATGATTTAAACCATGGTGGCAAAAGATTACAATTTTAACTTAGAAAAAAAAGAGGACATTTTTGGTAACACTTTGGGAAATGATTTTGGTGTTTTTGACGCAAAAAAATACAACTTTCGAAGAATACAGAGCTCATTGAGATCACAATTCCCATCAAATCCTTTATGTCAGATTTCTTTTTGAAAAATATTAAAAGAAAATTAATAAATTTCTGAGTTTGTACTAGAGTTTTTAGAGGTGTCTTTTGTCAAAGAGTTAAACTACACATTGTTGTTGATGAGTTCTCATAATTGCCACCTCAATAAATACACACAGTGAATCAAATGCACCCAAATGAAGCCTCCAAAGAATTCAATATGATATTTTAATACCCAGAAATTTGTGTTGAAATTTGGTACCGGAGGACAGGTGGTTCCCTAAGGCTTTGATCTTTGGCCTAGGGAAAAGTGTCCAAAAGAATTTAATTTTTCTCCTAAAAAGACTTTATAATTTTGATAAAGTCAAATCTAATTTAAAAGTGACTTTAAGTGATAAAGTTACTAAAGTCTAATTTTAAAGTGACTTTAATAAAGTTAATGTAAAATTATAAAGGAAAAGTGACTTTGTAAATAAATGATTAAGTGGGTCTTTATTAAAGTGGGGTGAGTTAAAAAATAAAAAGTGAGATTTAAATGAGCATTTAATCTCAGTCCTAAATCTCAATCTATTTCAGCCATTGGATTTAGAGGTTACCCAAAAGTCACTTAAGATTAAATTAAAGGAGGAAAATGAGGCAAAAGGTCATTCATTCTTTCATGAGCAGATTGAGAGAAGGAGAGCAAGAAAGAAAGGGAGATTTCTGGACTAGGAGGAGAAGGAGACAGCAGCTTGGCACACATTCCAAGGCAGCAGTTGAGCAGATTTCTACAGTTGATTCAGCACACAGTGAAACGCTGATTTTGGCACAATTTTCTAGAAATCCGTACAACTAGTTTGCACAGAAATCGATGAGTGGTTTGCACATAAATCGAGGAGCAGTTTGTTGTTTTTTCTGCACGCAAATCAAAGTTCGTATAGCGCATTTATTGCAGTTCGTACAATGCATTTAATGCAAGCCATACAACATCATTTAAGGCTGAAAGTGGGCACGAAAATCGAGGAGGTCGTACAACATTTATTGTTGTCATGTTTGCTGTAATTTCCAGTTTGATGTGAGGCACGGGAAAAGAGATAAGTTGTAAATTTGCTTGTTGATTTTTTGCTGAATATTTATCACTGTAAAAAAGGCATTTTCAAAAATAAAGAAGAGCTCTCGAATTGGTTTTTCCCAGGAGTTGTAGGGGGTTTTTCCAGGGTCACATTGACCAAAAATCACTGTGTTCAAATGTGGTAAATGGCTGTTTGTACCTGCTGATTTTTATTTCTGCATTTTCCAACATTCTGTAAAATTTCCAAAATTTGTGTTTTCAGCAAAATTTATTTTTTCCAGTGTTGAATGTATGGTTATGGGAATGAGCATTTAACTATATGGGAGAAATAAGGTGAAACTCAAAATCGGGTGGGAAATGAGAAATTTTTACATGGTATCAGAGCTTGAGTGCTAAAAGTGCAGTTTGGGACAGCAAGGAAGAAAATTACAGCATGCTGATTTTTCACTCAGAAAATTCCAGCAAGCTGATTTTTCACAAACAGCAGTTTTATCTTTACCATAGCAGTGCTATTTTTTAGTTTTAGGACAGCAGGATGTCATTGGGATTGAGGGTGGAGGATAGGTTGGATGGGCATACAAATTACAGCGTTTGGAATGAGAGAATGCAGAGTATCTTTGAGGAGGTAGAAGTCTAGGATATCATGGTGCATACCACTCAGACCCCTGTTGTTGTGCCTACTGATGCTACTCAGTTGGTTGCTTATAATAGAAAGAACAACAAGGGTAAGAAGCTGATTCTAGATGGAATCAAAGACCATTGCATTCCTCATGTGAGAGGTAAGAGAAATGCCCATGAGATGTGGACAGCGTTGTCCAATCTCTACCAGAGTACCAATGAGAACCGGAAAATGACCCTGAAGGAGAAGCTGAAGAACATTAAGATGGATAATGATAGTGCAGCTGGATATCTCACAGAGATTACTAATGTGAGAGATGAGTTTACAACAATTGGAGAGACCATTCCACCCACTGAGTTGGTGTGGATTGCAGTGAATGGCCTCCCCTGTTCATGGATAAACTTTGCTGATGGGGTTTGTGCATGTGAGACCCTTCCCACATGGGAGAGGTTTTGGGATGATTGCATTCAGACAGAGATCAGGAAAGGTCAGCTTGGGGCAGCCAAGCCAGTTGAGCAGGATGAGGATGTAGCGCTGTCAGCAGGAGGCAAGAAAGACAAAGGGAAGAAGTAGGCTTCCACAAGCAATGGTGGGGGCAAAGGCAAAGGTAAAGGTAAACAGGGTAACACAGAAGGACTATTCCAAGGTGACGTGTTGGAATTGTCAAAAGATGGGACACTATGCAGTTGTGTGTCCGGAGAAGAAGAAGAAGAAGGGGAAGAACCAAAGCGTGGCAGCTTCAGCAGAGGTTGAGGACTTTGCATTTCATTTTGACCGGGAGTTTGGGTTCACTGCGTTTGAGTCCTCTAGTGCAGGATCACCTACCACAGGTTCAGAGGGAGCATGCTTTTCCCTCGATTAGCGGAGCATCTTCAGGTATCTAGTATGTGGACAGTGGGGCTTTACGTCACATGGCAGGAGTCCGTGAGTACTTCTCTTAGCTTTCAGAGAGTGGCACTGATATAGAGGTAGTACTCGATGATGACAGAGTTGTGAGAGTAGTCGAGGTGGGGACAATGACATTTCAGAGGGAGTCCAAACCTCCCTTGAAGGTGACAGATGTTCTTTATGTGCGAGGGATGAGGAAGAACCTCATATTCGTCTCAGCTTTGGAGGACAGAGGGTATGAGGTACTGTTCAGGGGAGGACAGGTGTTGATGTATCCTAGAGGCACTCCAATTGATTAAGCTAGAGTGATAGGTGTACGCCATGCAAAGGTGTACAAGTTTGCATTCCAGTGCCTTGTGGCATTAAGTAGTAGTACCGACAGCGGAGCGAACAGTTCTGAGCTATGTGAGATTTGGCACCGCAGGATGGGACATATGTATCATGGAGCCTTCGGTAGATCACTACAGGTGTGCCAGATTTCAGTATTGATCACTTTAATACTTGCAGAGGATGTGCGATGGGCAAGTTTTCCAAAACCCCTTTTCCCAGCAGTGACAGCAGAGCGACTGGGATACTTGATTTGATTCACTCTGATGTGAGCGGTTGGATGTCTCATGTTTCCTTGAGTGGATATGAGTACTATGTTTTATTCATTGATGATCACTCCAGGAGGACCTGGATTTATTTCTTGAAGACCAAGAATGAGGTCTTCAAGCAGTTTCAGGAGTTTAGAACTCTTGTGGAAACACAGACAGGTCGGAAGATCAAGTCCCTGAGGTCGGACAATGGGGGAGAGTACACCCTTGGAGAGTTTGTTGATTATTGTGCAGAGGCAGGCATTAGGAGGGAGTTCACTGTTCTTTACAACACCCAGCAGAACGGGGTTGCGGAGAGGAAGAACAAATCCATCGTAGGGGCTGCCAAAGCCATGTTACACGATCAAGGGTTTCCATTGTTCTTGTGGGAAGAGGCCTGCAACACAGTTGTTTATTTGCAGAACAGGAACCCGCATCGTGCCTTGGGGCACATGACTCCGGAGGAGGCTTTTTATGGGAAGAAGCCTGATATTGGTCATCTTCGTATCTTTGGGTGCATTACATACTCCTACATACCCAAGGAGAAGATGACCAAACTAGAGCCCACCACAGCGAAGCGTATCTTTGTGGGCTACAGTGAGACCTCAAAGGCCTTTTGGATTTACATTCCTGCACACAGGAGAGTTGTTGTTAGGTGGGATGTGAAGTTTGAGGAGGACAGGGCCTTTAGGAGGTCACAGGAGTTAGAGTATCTGGATCAGCCAGACCCTCAGCAACAGTTGAGTCAGTCGCAGGGATCCAGTGGGCAGGGATCGGGAGGATCCGGAGGTACATCTATAAGGATGTCAGGTCCGTCAGTGAGCAATGGCTCACCGAGCCAGAGGGATGGTGCTCCGAGAAATTCACAAAGCAGTTCACTAGGGAGTCCACTAATGGACAATTCACACAGTACCTCAGCTTCTACAGGTTTAGGTGCAGGCAGGAGGACAGCAAACAGATAGTCAGGAGTTCAGGCCCCTGATGATGAGGAGGAGTTTCATTCTCCAGTGGGAGAAGTGTGCTCAGGGAAGAGGAAGCCCAAGTGGCTTCAGGACACCTTGAGAGATGCCACATCTGTTGCTGAGCCAAAGAGGCCGGTCAAAGAGAGTAGGGCACTTGAGAGGTTTTGTAACTATATGGCAATGGCTACCAGCATCCTTGACACTGAGCCTTCTAGCTATGAGGAGGCAGCTAGCCAGCAGGTCTGGAGAGAGGCCATGCAGGAGGAGTATTCTTCTATCATGAAAAATGATGTTTGGGAGGTGGTGACGAGGCCTGAGAGAAAATCCGTGGTTACTTCCAGATGGCTTTACAAGGTAAAGCATGCTGCAGATGGCAGCATTGAGAAATTCAAAGCGAGGTTTGTGGCTAGAGGGTTCTCCCAGGTAGAAGGAGTTGATTATGAGGAGACCTTCACTCCCGTGGCTCGATATACTTCGATC